>WEIS01041747.1:31437-41915 GCA_013389965.1 Todus mexicanus
GATGGGAATTTGTTGCTCAGAGACATGCGACGCCTTATAGCTAGGTGGGGGCTGGCCTCTTCTTTCAGACTACCAATGACAGAACAAGAGGACATAGTCTTAAACTGCATCAGGGAAGGTTTAGGCTAGATGTTAGGAAGAACTGTTTTACAGAGAGACTGAATCCCCGTTGGAAGGGGAGGTGGTGGAGTCACCATCATTAGAGGTGTTCAAGAAGAGGTTGGATGATGTACTCAGAGACAAGATTTAGATTATGAGATAATATTAAGTAATAGGTTGGTGATAGTCTAGGTAGTAGGTTACAGGTTGAACTTGATAATCTCTATGGTCTTTTCCAACCTTGTTAATTCTGTGATATACGCACACCTCTCTATGTACGTGCACAGAGAGATGTGGATATATGTACGTGTCGGGTGTGGCCGCCAGAGGGCAGCAGACACCGCGGTCCGAGCCGGGCAGGGCCGGTCCCCTTGGTGCGGGCGGGCGTGGGCAGGGGGCGGCCCCTCCTGCAGCCGCCGCCGGCCCCAGCGCCCCCCTCAACACTTCTGCTGTTTAGGAAGGGCCCGCTGGCCAGTTTTCCGCAGAAACAACTGGTTTATTGAATACGATGGGAAAGGAGTGAAAATTTGGGTTAGTAGAAGCTTGAATTCCTGTAAAGAAAAACTTGCAATATTTTCCACGCCCATGCCCCGATTCTTTTAGCCTCAGCAAGGGAAGTAATCCTTTTAAATAACATTTCTACAGCTTGAAAAATACCGGGACAAATTTCTGAAATGATTGTAGCTGGTTTGGGAAGACTTTCACATCACTTCTCACAGAAAGCAGTAAGGCAGGGCTGGAAAAGCTGGGGGCTCTCTTACTGTCATCTAGATGCAGAAGAGATTGTGGGGGTCTTAGAAACTCTTGGGAAAATATCTGCTTTTAATTCAGAAGCAAGCTTTTAACACAAAGCAGGCAATGGATACATGAGCTGCAGCTGGATACACAGCACAGTGTATTTTTTGTGGATTTTCAGTTGGATTTAGAAAATCACCAGTCCACTTTGTCCAGCTTGTTGTTTCTTTGAGTTCTCTTCAACATCACTCATGTGGGAGTTCTGGGACTCCAAAAGGCTGCAAAAGGCAAATTTGCCCAGTTGCTTTCTGTTGGCATTCACATCAGCAACCTGTTCGTAAGCTCCAGTTGGCGGCCACCGCCAAATGACTTACCCAAATGCAAGGACGTGACAAGCTCAAATAGTCAACTTGAGAATAAGCAAAACTCACAGAAAAAAAAAGTGCTCCTAGTCATTTCATCAGGGAGTTGTATACCAAAACAGGTAAACCAGACCCAATTATTTTATCAGTGACTTCACAGTGCTCTTGCAAAACTGTGACTCAGTAAACACTCACAAAATAAATTAGTGGAAATTTAAATTGTTTTGCCCAACACTTCTAAGCTAAAAAGGTCAAGTGTTTAGATTTTGTGCATGCTGTATAGTGTAAATGCTGGATGAGAGAAGGTAGACGCATTCCCAACACTATATTGCGGGGTCTGAGTGATGATGGTGCTCAGCGGACTCTGTGAATATGTATAGAGTCCATAACCTGTGGCTGAAGGTCCTGATCCCTCTGAGTCTGCAATAGCCGCCGGTGACATGGTAACCGCAGTTCCTGTCATGTCAGTGATCGGGAGATAAAAGGCCATTGAGCGCAGGGATGCTTGGAGCTCAATAGGAGCACTGCAGCAGTTTCAGTGCCAGAATCTCTATACATGACATTCAAGACAGATTCTTTCTTCTCTTTTTCAAAACAAAGAAACAAATGAAACAGGAAACACTCAGCAAAGAATCTCAGATGCTTTCTCATCCTCCTCCTCCAGACCTTGGTGCATTGCTCTGTGGATGCGGAGGGATCATGACAAGCTGACTGTGAGCTTGCAGGGAAGCGGCTGATAACACAAATGATGTGATGTACGGGCAAAGAAAGGCCTCTGCTCCAGAAATACTCTGGTCTTATTCCAAGCACAGCTGATAAGCAGTTTTGATCATTTTGCCTGTCGGCAGTGATGTGGTCTTTCCAAAGGGTAATGTATTTTAGTTTGGACATTGTAAGCCTCATTCTCCACCAGCAAGATAAAATGACTGGTCTGATATTTTGCCTGTGCTGTCAGCTACATGCACAAAATATCATCCTGAAAAGCAGACATTCAGTGTTTCTTTACCCAGAAAAATGAGTCGGGCTCCCTACAAAGGTGTGCCCAGTGTGTCAAAGTAGGTACATGCATAATTGTATCCCAAAGGATTTTTTCTTGACATCCCCAATAATTACTCATACTTTAGGAAGCACCAGGATACATCAGTTTCAGCAAAGATTCCTACTACAAGCAATACTAATGGGAATTGCAGACTCTAATTTAGCTCCTGATCATGGTGCTTGTGACTTAGATATCTCAGGCCAGACTTGTACTATGTGAATAAAGACAAGGGAAGGGCAAAGACTTAGGCGACATGGGAAATCTGTCCCACTGTGTTCTTTATCTGTTTGGCAACCTAAAGCCTCTCATGGAAGTTTATATACAGTGTTTGGGCAGTTTCTGGATAAAAGTTTTAATATATTTTTTGATAACATGATCCTGTTGTTATATTTTTCCTACATACTAAGTGGAAAATCAGAGCAAGAGGCAGATGCTTATTTTTGAAGGTGGGAAGTCCCTCTCATCGTGACTAACTGTAGGGTTATAAACAGGAATTCATTTGGTGTGAAGATTATAAGTTGCAGCTCTTGGACGGTACATGGGAATGAATGTTGTGGTTGATGCCAAACCAGGAAGGGGGGCAGAAGGAAAAAAAAGTGTGTTTGGGGTTTTTATTTTGGAAAATAACCAAACCCATAGGTTATGAGAGAACCCAGAAAGTTTTCTTTCTCATGAGGCTGAACTTTTCAAATAGCTCTCCCTGTGAACATTAGAACTATCCATACAGACTTAGGTCAGACTCAGATATTTTGGGGAGACACCATGGGTGGAAAAATGTCTTGCAATTGTTGCTGAGAATAGGATAGTGCAAGCTAGCAAGTTTAGTCCCATGCTCTGTACCTTTATCTTGGCAAGGAAAACTTGGTGGCCCAAATGTGAATATCCTGAAAGCCCAGTGGATGAATAGAGAAACACTATGGTTTGCGTTTCTGCTGGTGGTCCATAAAGAAGTAGCTTTCTTTCATGTTTTTTCATCTGTTTAGATCCCACCAGTGATATCAGATGTCATCAGGTTTCCTCCATCCCAGCTTCTTCTGTGTGGCCACAAGCAAGGATGTACTTATTGATGTACCCATGTCACAATCTAAGAAGCAACAGGAAACCTCAGAGAGGAGGAAAAATAATTTCACAAAGATGCCTTACATTAAGTGTAAGAAGTATAGTCCAGGGACTGTGAATGTGGCCAGGGCTAGGACATATCACCTCTGTGGATGATCTGGGGAGCTATGCTTTCCCTGTGGACCAGGAGTGGTAGTGAATGTGTTCCCATCATATATCTACAAGGAGAAAGATTGAGGTGCTCTGAATGAAAGGGGGCTTTCCAGTGGTTTGAGAAGGTAATGTTTCCATCCTGGAATATGTCTTTATGGATGTCTCAAAATGCATGGAAGCTAGGACAGTACCCGTCTGCATACAACCCTGATCTTCTCCTAGGTAAGTAACTGTGAAAGTTGTGTCATTTTGTGCGTATGCCCTTTTTTCTCCAGCTATTTGTCATTTTTGAAGGCTTCAAGGACATGGGTCTCCTGGAATGCCAGCTATATATCTCCCACGGGAGGTCTGGTATGATCCCTTTTGGGCATGTTGCCCAGCACAAGTCCCAGAGCCTCAGGAAGGAGGAGGGATGGGGAAGGTGCTGGGGTGAAGAGCTGTGGAGAAGAAAGAACGATTTATGAAAGAGGTGATTTGGAGATTGGTCTGCCTCAGGAAGTTTAGCTGAGTGTGAATGCAATTGACTGATGATTACCAGATAAGTACTACATCTAGTAGAATTTTGCACAGATATGGGCAGCATATTCCATGTAACTCAGAGGAACTGCTTTGCACTGAAAAGTAGGATTCCTTTATTTTGTTTTCTTCTCTTCCTTCCCTGGGTCTGTGAAATCAGTTCCCCACAAGTTACTTGTCTTTCTCCTTCTTGCTTCCACAGGTGATGTTTTTGGAAAAGGATGTGGGAGAGCCTGTTAGGGTGTGCAGATTGCACTGGCACCCCAGGGATGGTGGGTGACTATTCTGTGATGGAGGCTTCCACGACCCTCTGCTCCCCTAGAAACTGTCCACCCTGTTACAGCAGTTTGGAGGCAGCAGACGGAGTCAGAAAGCATTAACGAAAAGTCTCTTTAACCTGTGACTCACTCCCTTCCCCTCCCTGGCAGGTCTCTGCTTGAAGGATTTACTCTGCCCCTTGGTATTTTTTTATTCAGCCTGATCATCAAGAGCAGCGATCCCTCAGAGGGTGTTTTATTTCCCAAGCAGGCAATCTTCAGCATGGTAGGACTTCAACATCCCTCTGACATAAACTTTCAGGCCTAATATAGTGATATATTCAAGGGCTTAAGGGCAGAGCAGTTCTCCAAGTGGAAAGCGGGGAGAGTTTAAATAATAATAATAATAATAATAAAAAGGCTTCTGCTTTCACATAAGAACTGGCCAATTTGTGGTTTGGAAGCCCCCACCAGAAACTGAACAGAGTGGATGGAAAAGGGTTTTTCAGATTGAGTTTGACTTTCCCTCCTCTTGTAGCTTTTGGCAGGGGCCCGGGCTGGGCTGGTCCCCTGCTGGCCCCGCTGGCTCACTCTTTCCAAGGTGTTGACAGACTGTTTTTCAGCTGCACCAGAGGCTGCAGATCTCATGTCAGCTTCAAGATACACGTCTTGATAAATACAAGTGCCTCCAGCAATTGGCAGCATTCTTTCTGGAAAGGAAAACAAAAAAATGGCTTTATATAAACAGGCGCAGTGGTGCGTGGGGTGTAGCATAGCATGGCTTTGGAGGCATGGCTGAGTTTTTGCCCCCTCCTGCTGCTGGGCTTTTGCTAATGGGAAGGAGCCATTCACTGACAGGACTTGCCCAGCTGTGGTGGTTGCCCTGCTCTTCTGGCTGCCCTTTGCCAGGTCAGAGGAGCTGGCTGGGACACCATGACCGCCCTGACAGACGACATGACCTCCCTACCATCCACCATGGCTGCCCTCACTGGTGTATAGCTATTAATATGATTTCTATGGATCTGCTTCCGTATAGCTTGGCCTTTTAACCACCATCAGTTTGAAACGCTCTCCAGAGGTGGCTGTTTACCCTGTCTCCTGAGATCACTGATGTCGCTCAGAGCCTATGGAAATGGAGATAGAAAGACCTTGATAAGACAACGTGGCAGTTAGGATGGCAGAAACCTTGAACAGTCCCAGTGAAGTGTCCTGCCTGTCTTCCTCTTCCCATCCCTGCCCCTCTTCAGAGTTATCTGTTGGAGTGCTCTTTGTCTGGAAGATGGTCGGGAGATGATTTTCCTTCAGCTCTAGCACAGCCAGATCCCCAGGGAGTGCTGGAGGGAGAATAGGTTTCTCTTAAACAGAAGTAACAAGGTTTGGTCGGCACTAGCCCTGACTCAGGAGGACAGTAAGTTCCCATGTGTGCTTCTTGTAAATGGGACCATTTTTAGCAGCGTAATACAAACGCCAGCTGGTGTTTTCAGACTGATGCTATAGTAGTACAATGACAGTTGCAAAATGCCCTTGCATGTTTGCTAGGAGAGCACAGAAGGGGAAGTGTTTGAAAACCAAGGCAGCTCCTCAGACCACATGATCATCATCTCTTCTGCCATATCCCACCTGATCGCTGTTGGAGACTGCCGTAGCAAAGAAACGTTTACATTTCTACTCAGTCACCTCTCAGGGCTACTAAAGAAAATTGTAGGGTTCTTTTGATGCAGCAGAGTCTTTCATACGCCCAGTCTGTAAGTGCTGGTCTTATCCACTGCAAATACCTCTGTCAAAGGCTGATCGCATTCCTGATTGACAGACAGTGCCATGTCTAACAGTTGCTTGTCAGGAAAATATGGACTGCTTAAGCTACAGACACTGGATAAGTATCTTGAAAAAAAATCAGTGGAATTCAGAAAATAAAAATCTAGAGCAGATGTTGAAAGTCCCTTCTTTCTGTATTTTATCCTCCCTGAGGGGAGAAGGAGAGAAAAAAAACCTTTGCATAAATACAGCTTAGAGAAGGAAATGGCTTCCTGGAGGGGACCTTCCTTTATATTTCGAAACTCCTAAGGCTGTCAGCTGTTCCCTTGTTAGTTAGCAGGATAGACTGGGGCACAGCAACTCTTCTCCAAATGCATTCCCCCCAGGGCTCAAGGTGTTGAGCTGAGGTGCTGGGGAGTTTTCCTGTCCCAGCTGGGTACAAGTGGCAAACTTCATTTTGCAAATGCACATTTGTAAGGTTTCCTCTGGGGCTCATGATTTGCCTCTTTCTGAAGTGACTGGGGAGTTCTAAGCTTGAAGGGCAGAGTATATTTGGAATATACTGCTCCTTTCTTAAATCAGAGCTCAATTTAGATGCTGTGGTTTGAACAATTCAATGCAAGGGAGAAAAATAACACAGTGGGGGGTAACAACAGAGTGTAGTTTGATTCTCAGTCATACTAATCATCTGCCTTTACAACAGACTGCAATATGTTCAAGGGAGTGATTTATCCCTCAGCAGTGTAAGGTGACTTTAATAGGAGACTCCATCCTTTCATCCACAAGCCCTCATCCCTCAAATGTCTTTTATTCCTGTCAAATGTCTTTTTTTTCCCTATAAATTCTCTTGCACAAACTATAATTTCGAAGCAGTGGGATTGTGCATCAAGTGTCTTGTAAACCATTGATGGCTCTGGCCATAGTTTGGAATCGAAGTATGTGAGGATCAAGGCAATATGGGTGCACTAGAATGTGAAGACTATTCCCCTCTCCACATCTACACAATTAGCAAGGTCACTATACCTTGTAGGTTTACTTCTATAAGTGGAAAAACATGTCAACTCTATCCATTTTTTTTGCAGACAGCTGGTGTGGCTGTCATGTGTTGTTACCTGTTTGTTAAAGGAATAGCACTAGTGTCGAACAATAGTCCAGATGCAGATAAGAGAAAGCATGCATGTCCTGGATTGGTAAATGCAGCCTCTGTGTTTGCTGTGACCTCTTCTTCCTCAGCTGATTGTGGATCATAACGATCGCTGCCATTTGGACAGGAATAATTAATGAGATAAGTGTAGGTTAGTGGCTTGTGAGCAGCCAAGGGCAAGGCTGCCTGTCCATTTCAGCTCAGCCTAAACCATGGGGGCACTTCCTTCCTGAGTCAATAGTGATCCTGTAACACTAACAAAAGGCCCCCATTGATCATTGCCCTCTGGTAATTGCTGCCAGTGTGAGCCTGCCTCTCACAACTTGTTGACATCTCTGGACAATTTAACTCAGCCTCTTTAAAAAGTGTCTACAAAAGAAGCAGGCTGAGGTCTATAATAGTACAGGTCAGCAATGTAAGGACAAATGAGATTCTTCCCCAAAGATGCTGGGAAAAGGTCCACATGGACTTCCAAGCCAAGCCACTTTTATGGTGTTATAGGAGGTCTCCACATTTAGCTTCAGTGCTATTTTACTTCTGATTTAACTCACTGGGAGACCTGGCCAAAAAAGTGACATTTCGGTTTCATGGGGATTTGAATGTGCGCATGCAGAATACCACTCTTAACTTGAATCAGATCCAAACCAACATTTTTTGGGAAAATGGTACCTTCCTTCAAGCTGGGAGTTTCCCATATTCAGCAGTCTTTATTCAAAGGTTTTCTCAGGAGATTAACTGCAGATTGATTGTCAGGATACAGAGAGCTATGTGAGTCTATGGTACATACTTGTGCCTTGGTATTCATCTTCATGGATTGTCCTGGGCTTGTCTGTACACTGTCTGTAGATGGACTTCTAGGCGAGTCTGGAGATAGAGGCTTTATATTCCAGGAACATCCTGAGGAATTGAGGTGGAGGCTGTCAGAGCTTTGACTTGGAGAAAAATTAGTGCAAACCAAGATGCTTTGGATGAAACATCTTGGGTACCAAGACATTACCCACTAGCTCTATTGCCTTTCTTCCTTGATACCATAGACACTTCTGCCCAAAATACAGTGCCCTTAAGCAGAAGATAAAACCTATTGGTGATCTGATATGTAACAATATTGAAAGGACTTTACGTTTGTAATGAAAAGCTGTTCAATTAGTAAATATTGGCACTGGAATTGTTCAGTGCTGATCACCCTCTACCCTCTGATATATATGAGAGGTTCTTAGCTATCTCTGTTTCCAAAGAGGTTTAAAATCTTTGATGTATTTAGGACCCAAGCTGGAGCCTACTCAGCCAGTGTGTAGATGTCTGTAACTGCAACATTCATCGTGTTTTCAAGCCACAGAGCTCTCACAACTGGCATAATTCCTTTCTCCCACTATTATCATTCAGCTAATTGAGGCAAAAGCTATGGTTTGCCCAGCTGACACATTCTTCAGGAAAACTGAAGAGAAGAATATTGTTTCAAGTGAAACTCATCACTAATTGCTGAATAAAAAGAAGAAAGGGAGAAAATAAATCTGATGAGAAGCACCCCAGTGATTCCTACACAGAAGCAGAATGGAAATCACAAATTTACTATGCCAGCTGCTTCATTCAATGGCTGGCATGGAGGGAAGCATGGCCAACGAAAACTGGACACCTGGTATACACTAAATGCTCTCACGAAGTAAGCATAAGGCCACATCATTCCAGCTCAAGGGATGGAAGACTGGTCACAGAGGAAATCCATTTCTTACTCAAAGGCTGGAAGCGGGATTTTTCGTGGAAATTTCATGTGTCACTTTTTCTTCTGGGTTAGCAAGTTCTGCAGTATTTTAGTGACTGATAGTTGCCTTGCATCTGATGTGCAGGTTTGATGTTCTAGTAACACCAGATGACACTTTACCCTTTACAATATTGTTGAATCAATAAATGCAGACCTTGCTTATTAAGTACAGCTGACTTTGTCTTGCCAAGGACTCGTGAAAAAGATATTGTGATTCAATAATGACAGCTTATATTAAAAGAGAAGCATAAGGCTGAAGCTTTACCACAGGATATTTGTTTCCCACAGATTTTAGTAGGGTAAGATCAGTGTCTAAAGACAGTAACATACTATGTGCTGCATGTAGATATTTTGAAGGGCACTGGAAAACCAAGGGATTTTTTCAGCTGCCAGAAATGCTGTAGCAGTTTTGTGAAGAGATGCCCCAGCACCCATGGCCAGCATCTGCCATTCCCTTCCTCTCACACTATCGCTCAGTGAACTGGTACCATCTATCTGCCAGAGGTAGCCCCTTCAAGTTGTATTTCGATGAAGGCTTGTTGAGGTGCAAGATGTCCTGCTCTGTAATATCTTAAGTAGGGTTTTTTCCAACACCACAAAACGTCTGTATGTTGGTCTAGCCCCATGCTGTTTTTTTCCATTTTTCTGTTCCACCTACTGAGACGTGGCCTCTGTTAAACTCTGTTGTTCACCTGCCTGACTCACAGTTAAGATTGACACTTCACTGTGGCCCCAGAGATCTTCTGGAAGAGACCAGGGTGGACAGAGTAAGCAGCTAGAACTCAGCCAGAACCTTCAAAGCTCAGGCTGGTCTGCGGGCACATTACAGTGGTCCTCTGTGCTAAGTTGCACACTGGCAGGGCTGTGGCACACAATATTCAGCCACAACCTTCTGAATCAGCCCTCTGAAAATGGTTTAGCATATGGGAATCTTAAGGCAAATCCATTAGAGAAGATCCAGATACTTTTCTTCCCAAATGATAGTCAAAAGCAGACATGAGTCGTGTCGAGATCGTCTTGGTCAAGCTTTCAGATAGCTGATTTCCAGGTCCAGGAAAGGTGCTGCCATGTCAGTCTAACTCCTCATGTGTCTCTGTCATCCTTCTCAAAATTGTATACCTGAGAGCTTGTAAATCATAAGTGGATTTTTTCCCCCCTCAATTATGTAACCACAGAGAAAAATCACCCCTCTACTTTCTCTGTCCTGCCCTGCAATTTCTTTCTTGAGGGTTTTCTCTACCTTGTCTGTCTGAAGCTTGTCTTTCTCTCCACCTCACTACCTGCTTCTGTGGTAGCACCACAGGGGTTACAGACTGTTGGAAAGGCGTTTTAACTGGAGGAGCAGATACAGAAACAAACAAGCACTAGAGCAATTATCCTGGCTCCTAGGTTCCATAATGCTTTCAACTTTGAGTCAGTGCAAGGTGTTGTGAGGTGACTCACCCACTGTGTGCAACACATCTTGCCAAAAAAGAAATGCCACCTCAAACTCTTTCAGGAATTCTCACCTCCTCCCCAGGTCTCTTGGTTATTGCATAAGTTGATTTACTTCTCAGTGGAATTTTTTGCAGATGTCCAGGTATTTCAGAGGGAGACAAAA
>WEIS01041748.1:4713-21666 GCA_013389965.1 Todus mexicanus
TAGAGTTAGTGCCAAGGATTGGTGTGCAAACCAAGGGCACTGCTGGAGCTTGTGTCCCACACTGGGGGGTGCAGCAAAGGCAAGGCTGCACCTTCAGGGAGGAGCGACCAGGACAGGGGACCCTCAATTAGCCAGCGAGGGATTCCAGCCCATCTCCGTCACATTGGGGCTAAAGCTGAGGGATCCCGAGGGGCTCGGCCCTTCTCTCTTGGCCCTGTCGCCATTTTGCCCTTGGTCTTTGGTTTCCCTGAGCTCGAGCTGCTCTCTGGGCTTCGGGACTCTTCCTGGCTGGGTTTGGCCTTGGCAGCTTCAGCTTTGCCCTGAGGCCTCCGGCCCCGGTCTCAGCCCCCGGCTCAGGCCTTGGCTGGGCCCCAGGTTCTGGGCCGCATCCCTGACTCCAGCTCCCGGTTCCCGGCTGCTGCTGGGCCCTTCCCCAGCATCAGTGGGGACGGGGACGGATTGACCAGCGGGGGGGTTGGGTTCCATACTGGGTTTGGACAGATTTGTGTATATTTACCTTTTATTATTACTGCTATGATTATTTCCATGTTTCAGTAAAGCTGTTCTAGTTTCCTTTCCTAGTCACTAAGTCTCTCTCCTTTATTTCCTTTCTTCCCTGTTTGGGTGGGGAGGGGGAGAGAGCGTTCTGCTGCAGATTTGGGGGTGCCCTGACCCCAAACCGCGACACAGTGGATTCGACGCATCTTCAGCGAGGCTTTTTTTTCAGAGCTTTTTGAGTCCATTTGAATTTCGGAAACAAAGCCAACAGAGAGAGACCCTCCTCGCTTGGCAGACTTTGGGTGATGGATCGCAGGTGTTCAGAAACCACCCCCCCCCCCCCCCAGTATCTCCCCTCATCTCCTGGTGCTAATTCTGAAGATGTTCTCAGTGGCAAAGGCCACCTCCAGATGGGCCTCGCTGAACGGAGAAGGGAGTTAATTCATACCAAGATAAGACTGACTCCGGATGCGGCAACTGCCGCAATTTATGGGCTGTTAAGATTGTCCAGATTTATGTTAGTTATGAGAGTTCCAGAAACCGCTGCTCCTCCCATCGCAGGAATTAATTCCGCCAAGTTCTTGTAGGCACCTGCAGCAGCTTCGTCATTGCATTAATTGGCCGCTGAGGAGATTTAGCTTCTAGGTGAAAGCGAAAACTCTGACTAACTCCTCCAAGTTAATTGATAACTGAAGTAATCCGCCTGGAACTAATTGGTAGCCGGGCTTCCTGTGGTTATTACGTGATCTTCAGCAAGAAAAATAATCTCCATTAAAAAAAAACATAATGAAAAATAGAGCAGGATGGAGTTTTGAGGCCATCCCTCTGGCCAAAACCAGAGTGGGTAGCACATAAAGCTTCAGCTTTGCCCCCAGAAAAAGTCTCACGATGAGTGAAACGAGGAAAAAAAGTTGCCTTGTGCCCTGCATATTTAATTTTTTCCCTTACAGGACACGACGTGACGTTGGCTGCTCTTTGCCACGGAAATTCCGAGAGCTTTTCGATCTCCAGCGCATCTCTGAAGAGCGCTCGGAGCTTCAGAACGCTTCCTAGAGCTGGTTTTCAAACACAGATCTGGCCACGCTTCTGAGGTTTGGCTTCTGAGCTCACTCGAAATTCCTTCAAATACGAACGATTGTTGTTCTGGAGAAGCACAAATATTTGCTCACCCAAAGGGGCCGTGAAAAAGGTGAGGCAGGATGACACTCATTTCAGAAGCCCGTTGGATTTTTGCAGAGTCAGGGCACGGTTCGCGTTTGAGGGTCGTCAGCTAAAACCGTCTTTGTTTCAGCCTTCGGGTCTTTTCCCATGGGAAGCAAACGCAAGTCTCTCTCCGAATTCTTTCGGTTGAAAGATGGAAATCATTCATCCAACACGAGACCGCGAGGGGTGAGCTAACACTGACAACGTATTTCCCCTGTCCTTCTTAATTACCATCAGATGAACGTGGCAGCGTGAGCACGTGCTCTCCAAAATACCTTTATTTTGGAAAAACGGCGTCTCTGACCTTCCCAAAAACCACATCCCTCGCTGGAAGGAAAACTCATCAGGACGGCCACTACATGAACATCATGTGGCTTTGGCGAGCAGGTCCCATAACTCTTCCTGGCATGAGCAGACCAAGGGGCTTGTGTGTTTTTGGTGAGTAATCGTAGAATCACAGAATTGTCAGGGTTGGAAGGGACCCCAAAGCTCATCTCGTTCCAACCCCCCTGCCATGGGCAGGGACACCTCCCACCAGAGCAGGTTGCTCAGAGCCCCATCCAGCCTAGCCTTAAAGGCTTCCAGGGATGGAGCTTCTACCACCTCCCTGGGCAACCTGGGCCAGTGTCTCACCACCCTCATGGGGAAGAACTTCTTCCTCACATCCAATCTGAACCTACCCAGCTCTAGTTCTGCTCCATCCCCCCTTGTCCTACCATTACTCAACATCCTCAAAAGTCCCTCCTCAGCTTTCTTGTAGCCCCATTAAGATCCTGGAGAAGGCCACAATAAGGTCTCCTCGGAGCCTTCTCTTCTCCAGCCTGAATAACCCCAACTCTCTCAGGCTGTCTTCATAGGAGAGGTGCTCCAGCTCTCGGATCATCCTCGTGGCCCTTCTTTGGACATGCTCCAGCACGTCCAGATCTTTCTTGCAATAGGGGTTCCAGAATTGGATGAAGTAACTCCAGGTGGGGTCTCACCAGAGTGGAGTAGAGGGGGGGGAATCACCTCCCTCGCCCTGCTGGCCACGCTCCTCTTGATGCAGCCCAGGATACGCTTGGCTTTCTGGGCTGCAAGTGCACACTGGTGGCTCATGTTGAGCTTCTCGTCCACCAGGACCCCAAGTCCTTTACCTCAGAGTCCATCCATCGAACTCATATTTTACCAGTAGAGTAGCAACGAGATTCATCCTCAGGTGAGGCTGGCCAGGGCTCTGAGCAACCTGCTCTAGTTGCAGATGGCCCTGCTCCCTGCATGGACCGGATGACCTTTAAAAGCCCCTTCCTACCCCAACCATTCTCTGATTCTATGAGAGATACCTGGACTGAGACGTCGGTTTGTGTGCTGCACATCTGAGCTCCCACCAGAGCCATCTGAGACCTGCTCAGTGCAGCCGATGAAGGCTGGAGAGCGCTTTGCTCGTCCTAAAGCAGCCATGGGGCGTCCTCCAGCCGCTGGACCACACGGATTCGATCTCTGCCAGCTGATAGGAACTCAGACACCAACCACACTTGGAGACACCAGCGCATATCTACATTGGGGCGCTGACACTCTGGATCTGGGATCCCACCCTCTGTGTCCTTCTTCGTAACTTCCCAGGATGGATCTCCTCACCAGGATGCTGGAGCAGGTCCATTGCAGGAAATCCTGCCTTCTCAGCCTCCCCCAAACTTCTTGAATCTTCCCCTCAGCTATTTCTTGCTGTCCACTTGTGCCCTCTCCTCTTTCCTCTTGCACGCTTGAAGGCGAAGAGCAGATCTCAGGTAGGATCCCGTAAAAGTCCTATTATTTTGTCCCCTACAAAGCAACAGGGAACGCGCGTCGTCTATGGATCTCGACACCGACAACCAGGGAGGTCTGAACCAGAAGACCCACCTCGTGGCCAAAAGGTGACTTTCTCCGAGGTACCATTCGTGTCTGGACGGAACCCAGGGACACGTAATGAAGATCAGCACTCGCCCATTCCTGGGATATTTCTGAGCGCTGCAGAGAAACAGAATCCCACAGAATCCCAACGTGGTGGGGGCTGGAAGGGACCTCTGGAGGTCATCTAGCCCAACCCTCCCTGCCAAACATACTCAGGTATCATCCTCCACTCGGAGAAGCAGCTCTGTCGTTCTCCAGAGCGTGTGCTGAAGCCCTTGGCAAGGCTGCGCTCCCCCAAAGGACAGCTCAGCTTCATCTGCTCTCTGTCCCGGTGCCAAGAACGGAGGTAGTAGATCTATCATCACACACATTTGGGGCACGTTAGCCTGGGTCACCCAAGATGCACGGTGCAATTGTAGGTCGTGGTTTTTTCCCCTCGCTTGTCCGTGCACAAATCCGGGTTGATCCTCGGTCTGCAACTGCAACAGCAAAAGCTAAGACTGGAGGTGTGGCCGTACTGGTCACTTCTTCTCTCTGAGGTTGAACGTTTGTAATTAAATGAGGAAACAAACCACCACGGGCAACACTTTGAGGCTGCCAAGTCTGCTCTGTGGCTCTTATTTCTCCACTATTTGCCTTCAGCAGTGAGGAATGAGGGACCGAGACGCAGAGTTAGGTCACCATGTCCTAGCCCGGCCTGCCCTTCACCTCTGAAAGATTTGTGAGTTCCTTCTTCATCTCGTGATCCTTCATTTTCGCCGTGGAAACTTCCTCTGAATCCCCTGTGACTCAGCAGGACTTGTCTGCGAAGCCAAGATTGATGCATGGCCCTCGGAGCAGATAAAACATGTCCCTGGGCCAGCCAGAAGGTGTTTTGGCAACCTTAACCATGTCTTCTCACACCGCCACGCCCCAGAAGAGGGATGGAACAAGTTGAGGACCTGCATGAAGACGCTCCATGAGCCATTGCCTCACTGACCCTGCCCCAGACAGGCTGAGGTCTTGGTGTGTCCACTGAGCAAAAAACAATCACAGAATCATAGACAGGTTTGGGTTGGGAGGGACCTTAATGATCATCTCGTTCCAACCCCCCTGCCATGGGCAGGGACACCTCCCACTAGAGCAGGTTGCTCAAGGCCTCATCCAACCTGGCCTGGAACACATCCAGGGAGGGGGTGTCTTCCAATGCCTTTGCAGAAATCCTGTGTCCCACAACTGCAATTTTGGCTGCTGGAGAAGTTGGAGAACAAGATGAACATTGTCGGTGAGCGTGTGTTACGGATCGCAGGGCTGGCAAAAATATTTACCCTGGGGTCCTGGCCAAAACCTTCCCATGCGGTCAAATTTTGCCTTACAAAGCTCTCCCAGACTTTCTGGGGGCCTTGCAGGGCTTCAAGGGGCCTGGTAGAAAGATGGGGACACACTTTGGAGCAGGGACAGGACAAGAGGGATGGGTTGGAACTGCCAGAGGGAGATTGAGAGTGGAGAGAAGGGAGAACTTGTTGGTGCTGAGGGTGGGGAGAGCCTGGCCCAGGTTGCCCCGAGAGGTGGTGGCTGCCCCATCCCTGGAATCATCCCTAGAGAGGTTGTTGGGGGCTCTGAGCATCCTGCTCTAGTTGCAGATGGCCCTGCTCCCTGCAGGGGGGTTGCACCAGATGCCCTTTCAAGCTCCCTTCCATCCCAAACCAGTCTGGGATTCTCTGAAGAGAACATACCTAAAGCCGCTGCTGTACTTTGCTCTAGAGATGGGTACGTGTCTGGAATGAGAGATGGTTCGACAAGGACTCCCATTTGCTGCAGAAAAGCCCCAGCGCTTGACACGGGCAGTCAAATCCGCCAGCTTAAATCACTTTCTCACTTCAAAAGTTGCCATTCTCGGCGAATGTATCGTGGCCTTCGCCGTGGCATCAGCCGTGGCCCGCGGCGTCTTTCATCCCCGGCGGAGAAGGGCCGGGGGCTGCAGACCGAAGGGGTTTGAAAAGCTACTTTCCTTTGGAGATGCCAACAGTTTCCTCAGCCCATTTCTCCCTCCCCACCCCTCCTCCCGCCCCAACCTACTTTCACAAAAGGCGAAGAAGGGGAGAGAGAGAGAGAGAAAAAAAACCCCACAACGAGCCTGCCCAACACAACAACCCATAAATGGATCCTGTAGTGTCTGCGATGTAAAGAATGAGCTGAATGGGAAGAAATGAAGCATGGGCTTTATGTCCTAGTTACAGGCAGTGCAAACATCGCGGCTAATCCCCGTTGTCGGAGGGGACCGGGGAAGAGGCACGGCTCGATCCCACTGGGAACATTTTGTCTCTCTCAATCTACACTTGAGATCCCTTTTTTTTTTTCTTCTTTTTCAGGTGGGGCTTTTTGCGGGCGTAATAAGATTGAGTTGTATTAAGAGAGGCCTGGGGATAACGTAAAGCTTGGGGAAAGGAAGGGGGGGGTAGGGGGTAGGATATTGTTCGGCCTCTCCTCTGCCGGGCGTAGCACCTCCAGGCTTCGTATGCAGGGAGGTCTTAGCAACCCATTCATTTCGGGGCAGCAAAAGAACGCTATTCATCCCCAGCAAATCCCACTTTGCCATGGCAACCTCCCCTGCCCGCCCCCCGCGCACAACAGTTGTTCACAGGGGCTGTTTCAAACAAGCCAACGAAACCCAAGCGTCGCCCCAGCCACCCCCCGGCCGCTTTTCTGGCGGTGTCCAGGGCACGGATAACCCCACGACGAGGCACGGGAGGGGTAAACGCGCGAAGCTGTCACCGCTGCCACGTCCCCTGCTGTCCCGGTGGCATCATACCCCGCGTTCCTCAACGGGGCCCGTCTCAGAGATGTCATCGAATCATCGAATCTTTGAGGTTGGAAAAGACTTTTGGGATCGTCGAGTCCAACCGTCAACCCTACTCTGCAAAGTTCATCCCTAAACCACACCTGCTATGGTCCTACCTGGTAGGACCAGCTCCGTTTTCTGCTCTCTCTTCCATGGGAAGCGTGTCCATGGTCTCATCCCAACAGCTATTGGGAACTAGCCCAGCTCCCACCAGTCTGGGGACCTCCAGCTGTGCTGGTCCCCTCCAGTCATCCTTGAGCATAAGCCCCACAGCTCAGAGCCCACAGCCACAGAGCAAACTCCAGCTCGTGCTGGTCACAGAGCATTGGACCAGTTGCCCCAGGGGAGGTTTAGGTTGGAGCTGAGGAACAATTTCTTCCTGGCAAGGGTTGTCTTGTGGTGTCCCAGGCTGGGCAGGGCAGGGCTGGAGTCCCCCTGATCCCTGGAGGGGTTTCCAAGCCGTGGAGATGTGGTGCTGAGGGACACGGGGCAGTAGTGCCCTGGCAGTGCTGGGGGAATAGTTGGACTCAATGATCTTCAAGGTCTCTTCCAACCTAGAAGACCTTATGATTCTATGATTTGCGGGTTACTAAAGTTGTGTTCAAGCTGCTGGGGAAGCCACAGGAGACGTGGGGCTTCCCCCAGCATAACATATTCAGCTCGGGGGCTCCTCTCTGCCTCTCCATCTCTCCTTCTTCCTGATGTCCCACCCCTGTGGGGCCGCGAGATGTGCAGGGAGCTTTGGGGTCCAGGTACAGCACCCTGAGTGGTTTTTTTGGGGACCCTAAGACCCACGTCATTTTGATCTTGCACTCAAACCACATCTCAAGCTACACGTTCAACCAGAGCGATCAACACCAAGAGAGAAGTGACCCGTCCTCTATCCTGTTGCAGAAGACCCTGTTCCAGCCAGACACGAATCCATGATGCAGGTATTATCTGGACAGAGATTGAGGTTCCATTACAGGAGACTCATTGAGCAAGCAAGGAGATACCAGCCAAAACACCACCGAGCAGCGTCGGGAAGACACCATCTCCTCAAGGTGTGGCCTTCAACGTCGCAGCATCACCTCTGCCAACATCCACGTCCCCTTTTTAATTAACCCCAATTCCCATTTAAGAGCAAATCGGGGATTCGTGGCATAAATACAATTTCAGGGGGGAGGGAAAATAGAAGGAAGAACTGGTTTTGATTAAGAATTAACGGCTGCTTTTATTTTTATGAACGCCGAGAGAGCGCGAAACGTCGGGAAATAAAACCGAGTGTTCGCCACGGGTGGTTTTAGAAGAAATTCCGGCACCGCCACAGGTTTTATCCTGACCTTTGGTGTTGACTGAGGTAAACGAAGCCCTTGTGGTGACCCAGGCTTTTCCCTGGGCATAAAACCCCACCCTCTCCAGAGGCAAACAAGGTGAGTCCATTGGTCACACCACAGCCTATGAACACGTGGTATATTTTCAATGCCCTCCAGATCCTTTGGCAACTTGGTCTGGGTGGCTTTTTTTTTTCAAAGAACAGGTTTAATTTCCTGCTTTTTAGCGGCACTTCTCTACCAGTTTCTCCAAGGGGAGTGATTTTCTTAATCTCCATCGAGTCACCTAAAATATAGTTGCCTAAAAGAAAGTTCCCTAAAAGACACGTAAAATAAAAGTTACCTAAAAGAAAGTTACCTGAAAGAAAGTTACCTAGAAGAAAGTTACCTAAAAGAAAGTTGCATAAAATAAAGCTATCCAGAAGTTAGAATCATAGAATCACAGAATAATTAAGGCTGGAAAAGCCCTCTGAGATAGTCGAGTCCAGCCTAGGATCTACCACCACCGCTCAGCTAAACCCTGCCACTAAGTGTGGCATCCAGGCTGGCCTTAAACACCTCCAGGGACGGGGACTCCACCACCTCCCTGGGCAGCCCAGCCCAGGGTTTGATCCTCCTTTCTGTGAGGAAGAGCTTCCCAACATCCAACCTAAACCTCCCCTGGTGCAGCTTCAGGCTGGGCCCTCTCGTCCTGAGAGATATTTGCTCAGATATTTCAAATAAGTTGCAATGAATCCCAGCAAAAAAAAATAAAAGACTGGCTGGAAGCAAATCCTTGACAAGAACGAGCGTTTGAATTGCTCAGATATTTCTAATAAGAAGTTGCAATGAATCCCAGCAAAAAAAAAAGGCTTCCTGGAAGGAAATCTTTTAATGGCAGAGCTCGGCTCACCCCGGAATCGCTGCGATCGTGGGCTAAGGGGTGGGAAAAAGCAGGAAAATCAATCCAGGGGTTTCTGTGGTCTCAAATTCTCACTCGGGAGGCTCTGCCATGAGCAAAAGCAGATTGAAAGCAAGAGAGCGGTGAAATGAGTGCTCCCAGCTGTCTGTCCTGCCTCCTTCCCCTCCAGCGCCCCCAGCTCCGTGCCACAGCCAGCCTGGCTCAAGCAGCAGCTGTTAAACCACTGGAAATTTCACACAGATTCGGGGTTTCTTTCATATGAGAAGTGGAAGCTGCAGCTGTTGAGCAGCTGCTCGGCAGGAGCTTAACCACCCGTGCGTGCGGCAGAGATGGGGATCCCAGCGGAGGGGGAGGATGAGGAACCTGGGGGGGGTGACCAGAGCACCCACGTTTGATTTGCGTCCATAAATCAGAGCTTGGCCCTTGGTCCACATCAGAGCTTTGTTTTGACTCGGGAACTTGCTTTTGGGGGTCAAGATTTGAAAGGTCCTGGGTCTCTTGGTTTGGATCTCAGAAGGGATTTGCCTCTCGCTGCACAAACCATAGAATCATCAAATTGGCAGGGTTAGAAGGAACCTCAAAATCATGTGGTTCCAATCCCCCCTGCCATGGGCAGGGACACCTCCCACTAGAGCAGGTTGCTCAGAGCCCCATCCAGCCTGGCCTTAAAGGCTTCCAGCTCCAACACAACTGGAAGATGCACGACCATCGATTGGTAATATCAGCCTCTCGATCAAGAATTTGCCACCGTGGCCAGAAAAATCTCTTCCTTTTACCAAAGCTCCCTCATCCACTCAAGTCGAGCAAAGAAAACCAAGCAGAACATCAACAAAACCCCTCCTTCGAAAAAGCAAGCCAATAATTTCTGCATCCTACCCTTCATAGAAAGCCAGTTCTGGTTCTGCAGGAAAAGACCTCCAAGATCATCAAGTCCAACCATTTACCCTACTCTACTGAGTCCATCACTACATCATGACCCCAAGGAAAAGACCTCCAAGAGGAAAAGAGCTCCAAGATCATCAAGCCCAACCATTCACCCGGCTCTACCAAGGCCATCACTACATCATATCCCCAAGGAAAAGACCTCCAGGAGAAAAAGACCTTTAAGATCAAGTCCAATCAATTACCCTACTCTACTGAGTCCATCGCTACATCATGTCCCCAAGGAAAAGACCTCCAAGATCATCGAGTCCAACCATTTACCCTACTCTTCCAAGGCCATCACTACATGGTGTCCCCAAGGACCATGAACTTCCACTGAGGAGCATGTAGAGAAGCCGGTACATTTTTCCCAGAAGAAACCTCACCGTAATTCCTACACAAAAGAAACACCACAACCAAAAGATCCTCATCTCCACCTACATCTACCCTACAGCTACTGTGACAAGAGGGAATGGACCTGTAGATACCAAGCTGGGCAGAAATGCTAAAAACTTCCAAAATTAGAGGCAATTTCCTTCGCTCAGCATCATCTATCTCATCCTTTTAAAGAAAGACTCTCATGGGAGGGCTGGAACCCCTCTGCTGGGAGGCCAGGCTGGGAGAGCTGGGGGGGGTCAGCCTGGGGGGGAGAAGGCTCCGCGCAGACCTTCTGGGGGCCTTGCAGGGCTGCAAGGGGCCTGGCAGAAAGATGGGGGCCGATGTCCCTGTGGGGACAGGACAAGGGGGATGGGGTGGAACTGCAAGAGGGAGATTGAGAGTGGAGAGAAGGGAGAACTTGTTGGGGCTGAGGGTGGGGAGAGCCTGGCCCAGGTTGCCCCGAGAGGTGGTGGCTGCCCCATCCCTGTCCCCATTGCAGGGGAGGTTGTTGGGGGCTCTGAGCAACCTGCTCTAGTTGCAGATGGCCCTGCTCCCTGCAGGGGGGTTGCCCCAGATGCCCTTCCAAGCTCCTTTCCCACCCAAACCGTTTTGTGATGGCTGCAGATGAGAGCCCAGCTTGGGTTAAAAAAGTAAATAGGTACTACTGGACCAGCAGCAGCAGAGCCACCCAACTAAAAATTAAGAATAAACTGCCTTTTTGCAGAGCATTTGAACCACCGCGTGGGACAACTGCCACAGGAGATGAGAGATCTGCTTGTCTTGATATCTTCAGCTCCAGACAGTGCTTTTCCCAATGGTGTGCTTTAGCCAAATGCAGGTTATTGTGACTAATGGGGCGGGAAAACAAGGAGGAACTGGATAATTTTCCTTCGCTTTTGGCAGCGTGAATCAGCCGTGCGGTGGGAAGCCGTAAGCAATACAAGAAGGATCCTGTGAAGCACGCTCTGTCCTTTTCAGAGAGAGCAAAAGCTCCAAAATCACATCTTGTTCTTCCCGCTGTGCTGGCCGACCCTGATCTCCCTCAGGGCGACGGCTCTGTCTTCCTCCAGTTACGTCAGGAAGGGCCCAGCAGCAGCCGGGAACCGGGAGCTGGAGTCAGGGATGCGGCCCAGAACCTGGGGCCCAGCCAAGGCCTGAGCCGGGGGCTGAGACCGGGACCGGAGGCCTCAGGGCAAAGCTGAAGCTGCCAAGGCCAAACCCAGCCAGGAAGAGTCCCGAAGCCCAGAGAGCAGCTCGAGCTCAGGGAAACCAAAGACCAAGGGCAAAATGGCGACAGGGCCAAGAGAGAAGGGCCGAGCCCCTCGGGATCCCTCAGCTTTAGCCCCAATGTGACGGAGATGGGCTGGAATCCCTCGCTGGCTAATTGAGGGTCCCCTGTCCTGGTCGCTCCTCCCTGAAGGTGCAGCCTTGCCTTTGCTGCACCCCCCAGGGTGGGACACAAGCTCCAGCAGTGCCCTTGGTTTGCACACCAATCCTTGGCACTAACTCTACCCATGGAGCGTTCTCACTGCTAGAAGCAGCCTCTGTCTGCTAAACATGCTGCTAACTTCAGACAGACTCAGCTGAGAAGTGAAAATCCAAGAAGAGAATTGTTCTGTTCTAACCCAAACCAGGGCTCAAGGACAACCCATGGTGTTTCTCAGAAGGTGGCCTCCAGCCGCTGCTCAAAACCATGGGTGCAGCCCATGGAGATGAGGGCTCCAAGCCTACATCCCTCCCTGTGTAAAGTCTCCGGATGCTGGAAATTCAAAAGAATAAGAGAAGCAGCCATTGGAGAAATTAAATCCATTTGGGTCAGGGACTGAAATGAGTCTTTTCTCTCAGGGTTTAGCAAAACACGTGTCCCTGTCCTTCCAGAGTCACCTCACAGCTGCTGACGGCCACCACACGGGAGAGGGATGCTCCGTGTTGGAAAAGTGGTTCCTGGGAGAAATCCAGGACAATCTCTTTACGTACATCATGATGTTTTCTGTCCGACTCCCGGTAACGATAAACGAAGCAAAGCGGGGGGGGATAATAGCAGCAATTTGGGTGTTATTGAAACCATTTTCTTTCTTTCGCCCATTTCCAGTCGCGTGGCGTGAAGCTCGGTGGCTCCGCAGCCTCCACCGGCGGCTTTCCCTTCCATCCGAAGACACCTCGCGCTAATTTGGGCCTTCGGAAATTGCTCCAACCTCTGCAGCTCGGCTCTCCCCCCGAACAATGCATTCTCTGTCCTCCCCTGAATAGAAAACATCAGCCCATAGTGCTCGAGCTGCAGTTAGCGCCCGGCCCTAGGCATGGGAGAAATAAAAGTGCTTTTCAGCGCGGAGTTTTAGGGGGTGGGTGGGGAGAGGAGGGGGGGAAAAAAAAATGGCTTTTACGGCGCAAACAGTGCTCCTTTTAAAATGCTAACGCCACTTTACAGCTATTGATAGGAAGAAGTCGGGCTAATCTTCGCCAGGGGTTCCCATGACCTTTCGCTATCTGCAATACTGCAACTTTTCCTTGCGATTTATCTTTCGCGGGGAGCACAACGGAAAATCCACCCGAGGATTCGGAGGAGACAAGCGACTACTTGTTAAGGAGCCAAAATTATCGGAGGACGAGATTTTGCTCGGGTGTCTTTGCGAAGCTGGGAATACGGAAGAGCGACGGGAAAGCCAGTCAAAGGGTCTGGTGGTGATTCCGTCCTCTGGGGAGCTCCCTACCTGGGGATACCGGCTCAAATCAGGCATTAGAAATGAAGAACCAGGGATGAAAGACTCTGACCCCACTTCGTTTGCTTAGCAACAATTCAAATACAAATCAGAAAACCCCCCTTTGTTAGGAAGGAACCCACCGAAGGTTGGAAGAACCAACAGGTTCGCGCCGGGAAAATGAATCTTGAAGCGAATTCGCAAGAAGTAGCAGAGCTGGGGTACCAAAGCTAAAGGAAGAAGAAGCTGAATTAGCCCCCAAAAAATACAGACAGAAGGAAATTCCTCCTCCCTGGTGTCTTTGTGTAGAGTAAACTGTGCTCGCTGAGAAGTTGTTCAACACCTCTGCCAAACGGAGCCTCTACCCGTTGACTGAAACCCCGGAGGAACGCGACAGCTGGAATGAAATCCAAATCCTGGCAGAGCAAATACATCGAAATGCTACAAAATGGTAACAGGGATAAAAAAAAAAGAGGGGCCAGGAAACCATCAGAGGCCAGAACCGAAGAAAAAAAAAGCAAGAGAGAAATGCAAATAGGTCTCGTGGCACGGGAGAGAAAGAATCACGCTCTTGAAATGTGTCATCTCCTCACACGTTTTGGGGGAGGAACGCTGCAAAGCTTCCAAGTGGGAAGGGCAGGATTTCAGAACCAACCTTTTTCCACGGCAGAAGCACTTGGCTCTTTTGGTTTTTTTAACGGCACGGAATGAAAAAAAGCATCGTTACAAAAAAAAAGGAGCCCGGCTTTGGGTGCAGTTAATACCTCATGGCCAGGCGCGTGCTCCTATCGAGCCGACTCTGCTGGGACTGTGACTTCCTGGTCAGCGGGCACGTCCTGATGGGATCTCTGGGCTTTGCATCCCAAAAAGGGAACCCCCAGAGCGCCACTCGAAGCCGAAACCACCAGCTTAGCTCCGTTCCTTGGGGGTTTGCAGCACCAGAAGTTTGCGCCGGCGCAGGGATGGTTCCTCCTGAGGTGACCTTCGGAGAACTATCCCTGAGCCTGATGGTTTTGCCGTGGCTTTTAATATTTTTAAGCAGAGGCGAGCTGGTTTTTACGCCAGGAAGCGTGCAAACCTGTGCAAAAAGGGAAATGGATGCCTTTATTTTCCTCGGGCCTCCAAGACAACCCAACCAGGTGTCCTTCTAAGCTCTTTTTTCTTGAAGTATATGGCTACAAGAAGAGGTTTCTGCTCAAGAACTCGTGCTCTGCTCTCAGGGAGTAGGTTTTTTCCTAGTAAAAACAATCCCTATTTTGACTAGCAGCAGCTGTTGTCCTGGACTCAGCTCAGCAACACCCCTTTCTCCTCATTAGATGTGGCCCCTAAGTCCTTCAATCTGGACAACCCAAAGCCCAACATCCACCCAAAGTCCCATCTTTCTGCTTTTCTCTTTTAAATCAGGCGCAGCTTTGCTTGCCCAGCCCTGGCCCAAGGATGAGCAGGGCCTGAGTCCACCCTCAGAAACAGCTCGGTGACCTTCAGCACCTCAGCAGACTAACCTGGGGGGATGAAGATGAGGAGGGGTGGTCACGCCTGGGTGTTGCACATGGCCAGTCTAGGGAGATAAGGTCTACAAAGCTGAGCCAGAGCGAAGATCACGGCTTGGGAGCCTTGACCACGTGCATCCTTCATGTTGTAGAATCATAGAATGATAGGGGCTGGAAGGGACCTCTGGAGATCACCTAGTCAACTAGAGAAGGTCGCAGAGGAACATGTCCAGGTGGGTTTTGAACGTCTCCAGCAACGGAGGCTCCACCACCTCTCTGGGCAGCCCGATCCAGTGCTCCATCACCCTCACAGCAAAGTTCCTCCTCACGTCTAGATGGACCTTCTGACATTCAAGTTTGTGTCTGTTACCTCTCGTCACGTTCTTGTCCCACCTGCTCCTCAACCCCTCGGCATTTCTGGGCAACTCCCAAAGGGCTCCTTTCCCTGGTGCTGAAGGTTTTGCGATGCCAGACGTTTCAGCTCCCTGCACTCAGCCTAAAGGCCTCTTCGTCTAACGTGGCGTATTCGTAATTACTCGAGCCGCTAATTTCACTCTTATGTAAACGACGTTGGGAGGCGAAGCACGAAGGCAGCTCGGCACGTAGGGGATAATGGACGGGAGGAGGGAAGAACCAAGCTCAGCACAGCTCCGGCTGCTCAGCGGATGCCAGCGAACTGAAACGCTTTGGGGAATTCCCTAGAAATTCGGGTGGCGTGCAAATAAAAGAGCTCCTCTTGAAGACCTTTTCCAGCCTTCGTGATTCTATGATTCAGCTTAACGACCGAAAAGTTGGAAGGGCAAGATGGTCCCCCTCAGCTGGGAAAAAAAAAAATCAGTCCTAGTGCCACGGTCCTGCCCAGATCAGCCCCGTGTCTGCCTCTTTTAGCACCGGCATCTTCAGTTCAGCCACCCCAAAGGCGCGACCCTTGGAGATGGCTGGCTCAAGACTTCTGAGGACGTCCTGTGTGCATTTACTCCGCTGGCAACCCCCTCGACGAGGCCTTATAAACAGGCTCGTGTGTTTTCAAAGCATCTCCACCCTCCAGCTGGGCAACCATCTCCCAGGAACACGCGGTGTTTAGGGCGCAGCCTCCCAAGCCCGCGCTCGCTCGCTTTGGGATGCGAACTAAACGCGAGCAGATTGCACCCAGTCGTTCTCAGGAGGTTATCTCAGGCACTTCTATCTCAGCGCCGGCGTTTCCCCGCGTGTTTTCCATCCTAGGCTTCATTCCTCTTTAATAAAAGGAGTCGACGCTCGCCACAGAGCACGCCTGAGCTGGCTGGCTGGCTGGCTGGCTGGCTGGCTGCACCGGGTGTTTTGCAAGCCATGGAGATGTCAAGAGAGGCCGAGACCGGATTTCCACAGCGCTGAAAAGCAAAGCGCAGCCTGTGAAAGACCCACCAGGAGCTCAGCGAATTCCCCGAGTCGACGGATTTCAGCGGCAATTTGAGAACCTTCGCTGACGAGCCACAAACGTGGGTTGGGGTTTCCACGCGTCTCTGTGAATTTTTAACCTGATGGGTTTGAACCCTACGGCCAACATTTTCAACTCTTATTATTTCCTAGGCCTCTGGCTTTTTCCCGTGGAAGGTTTGGCCTCCTGTGAGGGACCTGGCAGCACGTTTCCTTGTGTAGACCCCCAACAAAGTACCTATGGACATCCATACCTGTGGATGACCTTTAAAGCCCCATCATATTTTGCTTCTGGTCCAAAAATGTTATAAACTCACCTAGAGAAGCCAGGATTAAAAAAACCAAGTAGATGTGACACTTCAGGGTGACCATGGAGGTGCTGGGTGGAAGGTTGGACTTGATGATCTTAGAGGTCCTTTCCAACCTTAATGATTCTGGGATTCTGTGTGTGTGATATTCTCAAGATAAAAAAAGGATTTTAGTGACATTTCTTAAGATGGTTGAATAGGAAGAAAACAGTGAAGAGGCCAGTGAAGTTCTAACTAAGACGCAAACGTTCACAGAAGGCTTCAGGAAGACAGGACTTCTCCTCTCCCAAGTCCAGGCACCATCCCACCGCCCAGTCAGAGAGAACAAGGTGTGGAGCTTCCTTGAACAGACACACGCAGCTAGAGGGGACTTCAGCTCGGGCTTGTTAACTGGGTCCCAGCTTTTCCTCTGGACCTTTTCCTCTTCCAGAGGAGAAGAAACAGAGATGCAGCATCTGTCTTGGTTTTTCCAGGGGAAAGAGCAGCATGAGCCAGTCAAAGCGCTGAGCCAGCTCAGCACCATCTCCGTAATGAAGCACAACCTCAAGAAGGTATTTCCTTGTTTTATCTTCTTTTATCTGTCTTCTTTTACTCCAAATCTCCATTTTCAGCCCCGCGTGCTCTTTCATCTGCCCGTCTCGTCTAGCGGCACCAGCTGGGTGAGCGGGAGCTGAGACACAACAAAGTGTTCTCCTCCCTCGGGGGCTGNCCACCACCCCTGAGATTCCTGGTGTCTAGTGGTTTCTTTACAATCTGGGCTTCTAAGCTTCCAGGAAAACTTGAGCCGTCACCAATATAAAAGACCGACATGAATCCCAAACCTCTTTCTTGCGGATGGTGGAAAGACCCTGATCAAAAAAAGCTCAGACGTGGAGAAATCAACAAACCTCACTAAAGGCAGGATTTCAAAGAAGCCGCCGTGATTGAAGCAATTTTCTACGTTGGGAAGAAGAGACAGCGAAGTGAGTAACTTCTAATTGATGTCACTCAGAGAGCCAGGGCTGAAGCTCACCCTGAATTCAAATGTCTCTACTAGATGGAGCTGAGGAGGGGGGGTGCTTTCAGGAGGCACCTTCATTTCTGGAAACGGGCTCCTAGTTGAGTTTAAAGCTGATGGAGACCTGGCCCAGGCTGCCCAG
>WEIS01041750.1:0-31643 GCA_013389965.1 Todus mexicanus
ACAGGAAGCAAGAGCAACTTTAACAAGGACTAGGTCAACTAGGCAAGGATAAATTTTAATTATGCTGTAAGAGTGCCTATTTTTATATGAAATTACTGACTTTCATTTATGAAGGGTGCACAAGCTCCTGTTGATTAGCAGTAACTCCTGGGCTGTTCGTTTTGTAGCTTCACCTTTATATCTGAAGTAGATTTGTTTGAGACAGCTACTGCTTGTGGCTTGAAGGCCAGGTACACTTTGCCTTACTTACAAGTAAGTAAGGACAAGTAGTTCTTTTCAAAATAGTTGTGCTGCATCTGTGAATAAGACTAACAATTTTTCATGAAACTGCAAACCTTTTGTGGTAGCATCTTCATTCCTCTGTCATTGTTGTTAAGTGCTATGTACATACATCTGTGGCAAAATCCGGTCAGAGTTTTCCTTTAAATTCTTACTCAGTTAATTTCTGACAACTTTATTGACATCTTGATTAATGTACAGACTTAACAGTTTTTCATATGTTACACAAAATGCTAGCTGAAATGAATGAGAGTTTTGTGTGTGCTGTGGGTGGTGAGTAAACTGAGTTTTGTATCTTGTAACTGGTCTGTGAATTCTTCATTCAAGTTGTTTCTGAGCAGTGTCATACCTTAGCTCCTTGTTAGGAGCTCTTGCTGAACAGAGATGGTTGAATTTATCAAAGAACTTTCTAGGAAATAATTCTGAATATGAATTAACATTCATATTCAAAACACGTAAGGATATTATGCAACTTGAATAAAATCTTGTGTATTTGATTTCTGTTGCATGTTCTGGGGATCTCTTGAGCAGGACCTCAGTGAGTATTGGCTCTGTGATGAGTAACCTGGGAACTACAGTTTTGTAACTAAGGCTAGAACTTGGCTTTCTTTAATAGGTGAGTCTTAAAAGCCCTCTATTTTGCTGGGAAAGTTTATGTGTAGCTGTTATGTACTCTGCCCAATCAAGTGAAAATTGATTGCATTCTTTTGTTGGACAAAATCATACTTTTCTACACCATTAAAAGTCTGGTGGAGTCTCATTCATATATATACTGTAGCAAAAAGTAGAGCACTGACTGATGTTGAAGAAATATACAGCTGTTGACACAACATTCAATATAATTATATATTGCTATGCAAGACACTTAATTGAGATCTGCTGTTACTAATGAGAAACATTGCACTTGCTTTGAAATTAAAAGTTAAAAGATCCATACTTTTCTCATGTTTTTTTAAGAGTTTTTCATACATCCCCCGTCTTATTTCATGTACAGATTCTACTTCATTTTAAAATTCTATTAGATCTTTTAGGGGCTACTTTAGGCAGAAATGGGGTATCTGCTGAAATAAAGGAGTACCATTTGGTGGATAAAAATATACTTCAGTGTGTAGGTTTGTTTCTAAGGCCTATGAGACTTTGATGTTCTTATCTAAATTCTGCTCTTATACCGTGAGTAAGCTGTTTGGGAATTGCACACATTGTACTGTAAAATATACATGTCAAGATAGGTGTATGAGATCAGTACAAACATGTACTGCTCAATTTATTAACAAAACTCTAAATAAACATGGTTGTAGAGTGTCCAAAAAAGGAGTAATAGTACATTTGTAATTCTTCATTTCTTAGAGCCTGATCCTTACCTCAGACAGTGGGGCATAAACTGTTAAGCAGCTCATAATAGTTTATTACAGTCCTTTTACATACAGATGCAGGAACTGATATGTGTGATAAAGGGTAATATACAAAATTAGAGATTTAACTCTACATCCTTTCAGTTGATATAATGTCCTTATGAAAAGAGCCTGAAGTCTGTAAACCAGTAGTCAAAACGCGAATGAAAAATCAGTCACTAAAAATCCTCTCACAGTTAATATCCAACAGTTTAACCTGTAAATCAGCAGATCACTTTGTCAAAAAATAACTAGACTAAACCAAAGTTGTTGTTTGTTTTTTTTAAAAAAAGGTATTTACATCTGTAAAAATCTTAACATCTAAGATGTTTCTTGCTGGACATGTCATTCCAAATTCTGTGCATTTCTTCTGGTGTTATCTGGTGCACTGTGATCACCCTGCGGTACCTGCACAAGCTGTAGGCCATTTTCCAATGATTGAAGCCACTGTTTTGGAAGGGGTGAATGCCCAGCTTCCGAAGACAGAGTCCAACATACACGTCTTCAAGATGAAGAAGTCTAGTATGAAGGGAGGTTTTGTAAATCAGTTCTGCTACATCAGCTGAAAAAATGTAGCCGGTGCCTGAACAGAAGGGTGGATAATTGCTGTCGGGATACAAATCTCTCGGCATATACCACTTACTCCGAACATCTCTTATTGGTCCTCCATTTATAACGTAACCAGTGAAGTACCTTCTCCTTGGCTTGGTGTTAGGTTTGAGCAGCTTATAAATGAGATTGTCCATATTGACAAAAATATCACTGTCTGTCTTCATAACGTACTTTGCTTTTGAACAAAACGTTGCTACCCACCTCATCCCCATCAATGTTTTCAGAGTGAGGTTATGATAAGAGTCGATAAAATCCTCCACAATAATGTCGTGAAAAATTTGGCTTTCTTGCTCTACCATTTGATTTAACACAGGATCTGTATTTTTTCCGAGAAGAAATAGTGTAGCAATTTTAATTCCTTTAAAGTTATTTTCATCTCCCCACGTTTCTCGAATGGCTTGCCTTGCATCAAACTCTTTGTGAGTTGTGCTGATAAGAATGACCAAGAAGGGGACGTTCTTCTCACATTTGTTGGGTTCATTGATAAGAAAGTCAAAGGAATGTGGATTTATAGGTCGAGTTCTTATGTTGCCAAAGGAAACATTCTTTCTGGCTATGGATACGCTACTGATCTGTCTGTGGCCAGTGTAGGAAGAAGTAGGACGAGTTATACTTAAGTACCAAAGAGCACTTGCCCAACAAACTACTGTCAAAACGTATAAGCATGAGACCTTTGAAGCCATTGTTCCTCTAGCTCTTCTATTCCATGCGATGAATAAATAGCCTTTGTACCATAAGTGCACCTATGTCCCAGAGAGGCAACATATTCTTAATGAAACTTGAAAGTTCGATATAGAAAAGTAACTCTGTAATCATTCATGGATCTCAGATAGGAGCTATTAACCCTGATGATACTCAGCTTTTCTTCTTTTACTAGCAGTGGCTTCCATTTCGTGGAATTTTCTGTTATTTCTGAAAAATATGAAGAAAAATTTTCCATTGCTAAATTGTAAAAGCCTAGGGCAAGAAAAATAAGCTAAAGTGTGACTGGCCATTAATAATCTAAGTGTCTTAATGCATTTCTCAGATATCCTTTTTTTTTTTTTTCCTCATGAGAGAATACAGTGCAACATAGTGTACTAGAATATAGCAGTAAAACTTGTAGTAATGATTTTGATAATTTTATATACATTATTATCTATGAGAAATGTTAAGCATGCATTGCACGTTGGCTATTTTGGTAATTTTAAAGGTATATGGAAATCTGGTTCCTATCATTTTCGTGCTTCCTAGCATTTTTTTTCCGGACAACCTCTCCAAAGATGCCATGAAACATTTTACAATTATTTAAAGAATGAAAAATAGTGTACTTAATCTTAGGATTAATAACATTGATGGCAACTATGCGCATGAATACGTACAAATCTCAGTGGGTCTAAATGTTAATGCCTGTCCTGCTAACAAGGGCATGCTTTGGTGGAAATCAAACAGAATGGGACTGATTGCTAAAGATACAGGAGAGAGAGATACATGTGCTGTCTTACCCATGTAAAGATCAGCGCCCGAGTAGACTCCATAAAAGTCTAGAAATAAATTAACACAGTTCAGTTATTCTTGTTGGCTTCCTTCTCTCCCCCCAAACCAGTCTTTACTTTCCAGGAGCAAACATCATTTCTATACCACGTAAGAGAAACCACACTAGCAGCCTAGTAAAAGTGTCGCTTCACTGGCCAGTGTGCAGAGCACTTGCCTACCTTGTTGGGGTTCTTACATGCGCGGCCCTTCCTTGCTGCTCACCTCTCCTGCCTCCAGCACCAGGGATCTTGGAGGCTTCTCTGGATCCGAATGTGCCAGCCCTGAAGCTTCGTTTGTCTTAGCATGTTTTCTGGGAACCAGTTCTGTTTATCATCATTTCATGGCAACGAGACAAGCTTCATTAAGCCTGCCAGATCAGCGCTGCCTCCTCCAAGGCACACACCATCAGCTGGAGAGTGCCTGTAGGCTCCACCTTCCCAAATTTTACCATTGCATTGCTTTAGAGCTAAAGGATAGTAGAAACACGCAACAGTCGAGCTTTGCACAAGCATCTTTGAAATATTTAGTATTTACTTTGGGTAGAATAAAACATACATGGATTCAGTTCGAGAGAGAAGCCCTGCCTTAGAAATGTCCTTTCTGCTTCCATACCACTTGGACACATTGCTTGTATTACATCAAGATGCTTTTTAAGAGGCACATTGGATATGTATGGTCTCCTTTTCCTTTCTTCAAAAGCAGATGAGAGTGTAGCTCTGGAGGTGGCCCTGTGGCAGGGTGTCCTGCTGAGTGATCTGTTGCTGAGGGTTTGTGCAGACAGAACCTCCATCTAGGCAGTTAAAAGACTGTTATTCCGTGTCACTATCTCACACCCAGGTGTAAAAACAGCAAGAGAAACAATATGAGTGTGTGCTAAGTATGTACAGACCATAATCTCTTTACAGATTCTTACAGCTGGCGCTGTCCTGTTGATCTTCATTACATGTGCTTTTAGTTACTTAATGACCAGATCCATACACCCGTCTCCCCTTCTAAGAAACAGGATAACATGAATTCATGGCCTATTTCAGAGCTTCATCAGCTTCAATTGGGTTTGCCCTACAATCAGGGCAATTTAATGAGGTAGAAGTGCACTGTGATCTCCTTCTCTACTTTTCACAGGACTTAGGATTTGTGATCTTTTCCCCACCAAACCGTAGCAGTAAATGTTTGGGAGCAGTATATTCAAGTGAGGCTCGTAATTGTCCTATAGGGTGGCAGAACACAATGATCTTGGTGCACACATGTGCATTCTTGTAAATAAATACAGTTGTCATAAATATATACACAAATACAACAGCAATGTCTGGAGAGGGGATCTGTCCTGCCGTAGCAATCCACTGGGGTCACTGGGACACAGTTCAGAGAAAGGCAAAGCGCATCCCTGATCTAATAGATCAATTTTCTTCCTGGCTTCATTGTGAATCTGCCCACTGGAAGCCCCAGAGTGGAAAGCACCGAATGTGAAATGCCAGAATGTGATGAAAGCGTAAGAGTGTGAAATCTAGAAGACTGTGTTAAGAAACATAGCAGTTATGGATTGGAGATGTAGAGTGAGCGCTATTGTAGGTCAGCGTATTTAATGGACTCTAGCATTAAGGTCTCACAAATACTTCTAATATTCTGCATATGATGAACTATTGTAGGAAAGTATATATTGCGTTTTCTAAATTAGTGTAGATTCTACAGTTTAATAAAGGCATTAGTTAGCATGAATACCATGCAGATTTCAGAGGGAAAGGAAAATTGTAACCAGTGCTTCTTACAAAACTGCAAAATTACATGAAATAGATTTTCAGTCCAACAATGTCATGGCTGTGATGTCCAATCTTGCATGCTCTGAAACGATTAGAAGCAACAAAAGCCTTACACCATTTTGAAGTAAGATTCCAAGCTAGTATAGGGGCTTCTTTATTCGGTTATAAAATCTTACAGATAACTGTCTGTGATGAATACTTCTTATACTGGCCCTTGAATTGCTGTCTCTTGAAATAAGTTTAACATTTTCTGTTGCGTGTTTGGTTTGAGGTATTTTGTTTGGATACTTTTGGGGTTTTTTTAAGAAAAAGTTTATATGGTGTTCTTCACTGTGGAGTGGTTTACACCATTATTGTGGTAATTTTTGAGCTAAGTGCAGGTGAAGTGGTTAAGAGTGAACTGGATGTAGTTTTCCTGAGAAGCCAAGTTATAGATTTAATTACTTCTTAGGAAGATTGAGGGGAAAACCAGAAAGAGAGCTCCCTGCTTTCCTTTGTATTTTCTTGACCATAGGGCAAATGCGCTTACAAATTATTTCTGGTAACGTTCCCACACAGTAATTGCAGTACTATTTAGCTTGCACTAACAAGGGATTGCTTAGCTTCATTAGGCAGGGAAACACGAACTAAACAGTGAAATGCATCTTTTGTGAAGATTTAGCGATCAAGAACTTCGGAATTTTCTGTTATTAAAGATGGTGCTATTTCATCTAGGACCTAAACAAATACCTAATTCAGGCTTTCCTAGAATTACTCCTGTGTTGAAGGTATCTTTTAAAATTATTCAGATTATCAAAGTCTATGATGGCAAAACTTTTCCTTACCATGTGTTGTGACCTGAAACTAAACTCTGCAGCTATGCAATATGCAGGAATTGTATATCAAGGATGTGAATTACAAGGAATGAAATCAGAGTGTAAAATTAATGTGCTCAGATTCTATTGCATTAAAATGTTTGTGGTAATTACTTATTTAGGAAAGAGAAGGAATAAAGTATGTGAGCTAAGGTCGCAAATTTCTTCTAAGTAACTGAAAGTACTTCAATCCCTGCATGTTATTGTGAGTCTTTTAGTAGTTTGCCCAGGAGTTCTTCAGTACACTTTAAATCTAGCCAAATAGTACATGTATTCAAAACCTGCCTTAAATATTCAAATGTGTAGCAAATTCATTAATATGTTTTTCTTCTAGTTCTGATGCTGGATTCAGTATATTGTTGCTGTAAGAATGGATTGTGGGATTGGTTTGTTTGTTTTTATTTTTTTATTAGTTTTGCCGTGATGCTCTTTAGAGGGTTGGAACTAGATGATCTTTAAAGTCTCTTCCACCCCAAACCTTTCTATGATTCATGAATTTGGAATTTAAATTTTAAGACCCTCTAACAGCAGGATATAGATCGTCACAGAGAGAGTGGAAAGCTTTTATCACCTTTCAATTTTGTCTGTTAATATGGGGTATGTCATGTCTGGGGACCTTGGCACAGGCAAAGGGAAGCATCACCTCCTTTCCTTTGTTCCTTGGGGTGAAAGAAAGCTTTTTAGCAGGGCAGCAGCAAGTTTAAGCTCTTGAATCCTTATTTTTAAGAATGTTCTAATGCAATCTGTCCCTTTTTCCAACCTGTCTGTCATACTGAAAGTAAGAAAAGGCTCAAGTTTTGCTAGAGTAGATGATTGTAAAAAGCAAGCATTTAGCATCCTGTTTCCACATTGTGACTCAAAGTTGTACACTTAATTGTGTTATTCACAGCTCATGCTGTGCAAGCCAGAGGAGCCACCCAGTCGGAGCACAGAAAGCAGTACTGTGTAACTTCTGTAAGTAATTGACCTAATGGAGACTGCAAGTATTTGCAGGAAGCCTTTTACGAGCTGACTGCACATCAAGAATACTCCAGATAATGAGCACATTTGAGAATCTTGCTAACTGCTCGTGGGCAATTTTAAGGCAGACGTCAAATGAGTTCAGCAAACGTTACTTGCCAACTGTGATATTTCGCCAATATTTTCTAACTCTGCTTCCTCTGTTGAGAGGTTGTTGAGCTTTTTCTTTCAAGGAGGCCCATCCTATGTAAGTGCAGTTGCATTATGTAACTAGGTCACAGTGGATGCACATGACAGAAACCACAGCTCTTGGAGCCGGCTGTGTTACCGTAATTGTAACCCATACTGCATTGTTGTCTACTGCTGAGGCACAATGTAGGTGCTGAGTGGAGACAGTCAGGATGCTGAGCCCAGGGGATGGCCCTGGGTGAGAAGCTGAGAAAGGCCACAGCTGCTCACCCTGACACCCAGGAGCCTGTTAGGCACAGCACAACTGAGTCAAATCAACCCTGTGCGTCTCTGCCAAAATGTACTTATTCCTTTCCCCGGAAAAAAGAGGGAGTGCAGCTGCTAAATTATTTAGTAAATGTGGCAAACTCTTCTCATTTTCCCCAAAGAGAGATTTTTTTGGTAACAGTTTTCTATGATCATGGCTTTCATCTGTGTATAGACCAAGATACTGAAATGTCTTCACCATTTATGAAGTCCTTATATCACCTAAGGAAAAGTCCGTGATTATTACTGAGTCTTGTTGAGAAGATAATTATCCTGAACATTAAGAACACATCTACAAAGAAATCTGGGAATGCTGTTCTCTTCTTGGCTGTATGTTTTCATAGCAATTTTTTGAGGAAATTCTGGACAGATGGCATAGGTGATTTAACAAGAGATTGCAAGCTCCTGTCTGGCAACTTCATTTAAAGGTTTCTTAAATATTTCAAATGCTTTTGCTGTGTCTGAGTTTAATTGACCTGAAATCAAACTAGTGCTGTAAAGAAAGGCCTTCCTCTCTAGAAGGTGTATGGGAAGGGACTGTAATAGGTGTGTGAACCACAGTCTTGGGTTGAGGGGAAGAAAGTACAAGCATTCATTTCAGGTCTGTGTTCTTTAGGAAACTCAGTTCCTCTACTCTGGGAAGGGTCCCAGCTGTCGTTTAGGAAGCTTGAGTTCTCTTTCTTCAAAGGACAAGTATTTTCTGAAAACCAGGCTATGTTTTAAAATATGCCGTTTGTACATAGAGAATCATTCCTTGTTGCAGAAATATTGATGACGGGCTTTACCCTAGGCAGTAACTGAATGTGAAAGCAAGTATTTGCACAAGTGATTCTTTCATACTAACAGTTCTCTTTTCATGAATGCTGATTTGCACATGGTTTATGCTGTATTTCATCACTGAATTGAAGAATTGATCTCTGGAAAGAGAATTGGGATTTATAAATTATTTTTCAATATTTACTACCTGCTCTTAATGTCAATGAAAGGTAAAAATGACTGCATTAGGGAATTCTATGAATAGTTTCTGAAGCTTATACAAAGGAAATGCAAGTTTTAGAATTTCCAATCAATGTGCCCGTGTTGCTGAAACTTCCCTAACCTTTAAAGAGTTACTCCAGAGTCTTTTAAGAATTAAAAGTTAACTCTACAGGAAAGCAAATATGCATATGAGTTACTTTTCTGTATTTTCCACTTTAATTTTTTCAGTTAATGTTTCTTTGTGAAAACAAAATTTTCTGTTCTATTTCAAGAAGTGCAGACACAGCATACATGAAACAATTAAAATGTATTTTCATTGCTTTGTTTCTTATGCTTAAGGATGAAATATGCACCTATTTTTTCCCTCAACAAAATAATTTGCAAGTTATCAAGTGAACAGTTTCCACAATTGCTAAGCTGTGAAGTGTAATTTTCAGCTGTGGAAGATCAAACCGTTAAAAAAACCATTTAGCTCAGAACAAATGTCAGATTTAGCATGGCTGAGGGAAGTAGGATAAGTTACTGATGAGGAAACATGAGCTTAGCATGAAGGACCATTTCTTGGCTGGCAATGTATGGAAGTGGGATCTCAGTGTTGGTTTGAGCAGCTTTTCTCTCTGGCTTGGTTTGTACCTCAGGATCTTTGTAGCTACAAATTCCCATCCAAGTTTTACAGCTCAGGAATATTTTTCTATGCAGAAAATATTTTCCTGCTTTCTCTGAGCAGAGGCTTGAGAGGTGCTAGGTTAGTCACACACCGTTCAGTGATTTTCATACACTTGAAGCATGCCTCAGGGAGTCGAGTAATAGCTATTGGCTTCAGTACGAGTAGGGAGTAGCTACTTTCTTTTGTGGTGACTGGGAATCTAGTCTGTGCCAGATGTGGTTATGTGGGGCTTCTGTAGCTGCATTTTCCTTCTGGTAAATGAGATTCCGAATAGAACTGGCCTTGGAGAACTCCCTATGCTGGTATGGAGGACAGAGTGGTGATAGATCAAGACTCAGGTTTGTCCAAACTGGACGCTGCACCTATATGGGTTTAGATTTTTCATAAAAGCAAAACATTCACAGTTGGTGTACTAACTAGAAAAAAAAAAAAAAAAGAAGTATGATTTAATAAAATCTAGTATTCATAGTAAATGGAAATTTTTTTTCACCCTATTTGGCATGTCTCAACACACCTCTACATTTTCAGTAGCCCTGTTACTACTTTGGTAATTTTTTAAAAACAAGTCTCTTGGTCATAGTCATTGTATTTTTGTGACAACCTAGTCTTCTCTAAAGTCTCCAACAGTGGTACCACACATCTGACTCCATGTGGAAGGTGATGAGAGGACAGAGCAGACTCTGAGGACAGTCTGTATGATGCATGGGTTTCTAAAACTTTAGCAAAATGTTTATGCTTGGTCAGACATTACTCTAGCTGGTTAATACCTACATTTGACTCAACCTAAAATAATATTAGTACTTGTGACATGACAATCAGCAGTTCTGTCTTACTATATTGCTGATTGCAGTGATTTACCTGGAGCCAGTGCATGCTACGGTTAATGGGAATTTTGCTGCTGACTTTTATAGCAGGCATTTTAAGTGTATGTCCTTTGCGCTAACTTAAGGGGAGAGAAAAGACATGAAGAACATAAAATGAAAGAGCAGAACTATTGTAAGCAGAAATATTTTTCTTTTCTGTTCTTTTTCTTTAGAGTTGCTCAGGAGATGCGAAGTGTCAGACCTTGTGTGATTATTTTTTACCATGAATGCTTTTCAGAAGCAATTTTTAAAATTGCTTTGTGACTTCATATTGTGGTACATGTTCATTTTTGATTACATCAATCACATCCTGTTACAGTAGTAATGTGTAAATTGCATCTCAGTATGGTTAAAAGCTGATGCAAATCACATATTTTACTTTGGGTTACCATAGCCACAACCATTATTTTCTTCAGCTATTATGCTGTTGTCTATTGTGAAATCTCACAGCAAAGTCCTTTAGCTTATATCACCACCAAACTGGTTACAATATTTTCTGTTAAATGAAAATTTAGGACCAAAAAAATATAACACTTTGAATTATTTAAAAAAAAAAAAGGGAAAGTAAAACCTTTAGTACTGCTTTAACAAAATCTTTATTACCCATGAAACAATTTTACATAATTTATTACCAGAGTCAATAGGTTAAATTACCTTCAAGTAATAGTGTTTGAAATCAAATATAATGCTGTTCTTGTCTTAACCTTCTTAAATCTCGCTCTTTCCTTTCCTTTGTATTCACAGTGATGCCTGTGAAATGGTGGTCTGGGTTATGACACTAAAAACAGATGACAGTGGCTGTGATTATTATAGATGCCTACCCTAGCAGTACTGCCATTCTCAATTAATCTATGTCACAAAAAGGAGGAGTAACAATTATCTGAAGACTGGAACACCTGAAATCACACTTACAGCATCTGTGGTGATGATAACTCATTGAACTGGATAATGAAACTAATTCCCATATTTCACATACTATTGAGGGCATTGGAGGAAATCTGCAAACAATTAAAACTTTTGTGTTTACTGGGAGAAGTTCTAAATTAGTTTTGAACCTGCCCATTAAGGTATCAGTCAGATGCTTGGGGAACTTTGTTTTTAACTTCATCAAAACCAGGGTCACTTCAGGCTGGAAGCATTGGTTGTTGCTATGTATACATACATTTTTATAACCTCAGAGCATAGCTCTTATTGATAGACAGTTACTGGAGGGATTCTTCTGTATCTCGAGAGTATCTATATAATTATATTTGTTGTAATTGTTATATATCTTTTATCTGTGCATGATGGAGATATTTTTCTTTTTGAAGGCTGAAAAAGAGCTAGAATTTGCATAGATGTTGCGTATTATCAGATGTCCGAGGAAATTATTGGATGCTCTGACACTGTGACTGCATGGGCATTTTTTTTCTCTTCCATGAAAATGTTTTCCATGTTGAAGAGGTCCCAGAGCCTTGTTCTGTCCATCTAGGAACAGGTTGCAGTTCAGTCTTTTTCATGTTTGTATTACAGTAATTAATGTGAAGCTATGTCGTGAAGCATTTGTCACTGTGAGCTATTTGTAAGTCAAGCTTCAAGTTTCTAATTCCCTTTGTGACGTAGTTGTGATACATTAACACAAGCTGTTGCTTTCAAAGTTGTACCTGTCTCTCACAGAACTGTAACATTAAAAAAAAAAAAATCCACCTGAACAAATGACTTTCGTCTTCGTCTTCTACTTGAGCCAGATGCCTTATTCTAAACATATGAAAACACTTCCTGGGCGTAGTTTTTTTGATAGCATTGCCTTAAATCTGGCAGAGACAAATACCTGCGTCTCTAACAGAGCCAGGTGGTGGCTGTCTGACACTAGCTGTGCTCCCTCCTCTCCAACTGGTTGGTATTCCCAAGACAGTCCCCCAGCACCTCCCCAGCTGCAGTACTGAGCTCCTCCAGTGATGACTGGGCTTTCCAAACAAGCTACTTTGCAAAGAAGGGACAGCCCTCTTGGAAAAGTGGTATTTGCCTCTGCTTTGTACTGGAAGGAGCTGGAATGATGTTTTGTTGGCTTGGTCATTTACCTGAAACGGAGTGGTGCTTTCCTGCTAACCATCAGCTGCTGGTGAACGTGGTCAAAGGCCCACTGACATCAGTGCAGATTAGTCCAGCTGAGGGGCAGCACTTCTGGCTGTTAGCTGTATATAATTGCATTTACAAGGAAGACTGGAAATGTTTCTTTTCATTTTGTCATAACTAAATGGTAGATGGCGTTTTGCTCAAACTTAAATGAAAACCTACTTCTACTGGGGATTGAACAAGAAAATTTCAGCTGCAGAAGAGGGCATTTTTTTGCAAAGCTATTAAGATTTGAGAACAAGGTAGTGTCAGGCTCTCTCAGCTAGCACATATGAAGCATTTCACAGATGTGACCCCAGGCAATTTGTCAGCATTTAGTTTTCTGAAGCTTGTGGTTGAAAGGACCATTGCACAACATTACACAGAGACTTTCATAGAACACACACTGAACACAAGAGACCATCTCTCCTGTGGCAAGAATTTAAAAATGAGCTCATGGTAACTGCAGTTTTTTTAATAAAATGAAGGAGTGCATGCTGTAGTAAATTTGTAAATATATATCCTTGTGAATCCACAGGAGTAAATTTGTCCTCATTCTTCTACAGTCTTTCAGAAGTGCAGCAAATTATGCCCTTGGCTGAGACATGAGTTTGAAAAATACTGTTTGGGATCATATATGGGTTACTGCCTCCTTAGCTAAACTGTAAACTCATTCTGGGTTATCAGCTATGCCTAGTCCACTCTCTTTCCTAGAAGAGTGTTTCTTTATTTTTCCACTTTATTTGCTTTAAAAAGTGTGAACATTGTCTATTAGTCTCAGTGAAAGAAACCTGGGTGTCTCTGGAGAAAGCAGCTGGTTAACAGCTTTTCCATTTGTGCTCAGATCAGAGTTTAACTTGAGCCCTATGAGAGTTGTAGGCAAAAATTGAGGAAGTTTTCTCACAAACTGTTATTGATGAACAGTTCGTAAGAATTTCTCAGTTAATAACTCTTATCTCCCAGCTGGGCAGAATATGGCTGATAATCTCAGGTATCTAATAAAGCTGCAGGAAGAACTACATTCTGGTAGAGAGTAAATCTGAATTCCTGTTTCAACTCACTTTTATCACTTATGCCATTAGAGATGTCCTTCATATGTACTTTTAAAATTTTCACTAGGGAGCATAAATCTCAAATCATGAAGAACTGTGTGAGTTACCAGGAATACTAACTCTGATTTCTTATATATTTTGTCTGTGAGCCTTCCTAATTGGGGGGACTTGGTAACTAGGAAAAGAGCTAAACAAACTTATTCCTGATGTGCATATGTGTGTGTTTGTCTTTCTTTCCTAAACATAACAAGGCTCATTTCTATGGCCTCATTAGCTCCCAGCACATTTTCCTTTCTCTTTTTCCTGTTGTGACTAGGGAAGCATAACCATTGCAATTGTGACTTCTCAGAATAATTGGAAAGTCTCCAGTTGGCTTCTCCACCTGTAATTGCATTGTCCCTAGTGAGTTGATGTAGGTGTAAATGTAGACTCATTGTCTATATTGAAGGATTTCTCAAAACATGGGCAAAGTACTGTTATGTATAGTGTTAAGTATATTCAGAGTTGAAAGCAGTCTTTCTCCTTCTCCCAGCTGTACTTTTACTGAGATTCTACCATCGTATGGATAAAGCATGTGATAACATCGCTGCTCCAGAGAAGAATATGCAGCAACTTGTAGGCAGCATCACTCAGTGCTTTCTGTTGCCGTGCTTTGGTTTGTTGCACTGTTAGCGTCCCTGATGCCTAGGATGGCTGTCTGCCTTGATTCCAATGCAGCTCAACAGACAGAATTCTCTTTTTATCGCCTCCTTTTTTTTTTTTTTTGGATGGTTTGGCTTCTACTTGGTTAGGAAAATAATGCATTACTGATAGAAATCAACTTTGTGAAGCAATAAACAGTAAATATGTTCTGTCACTGTGCCCAAGGGGAATGATATCGTAGCTTAGTTATCTTTGTATTCAAGGCCAAGCCTTAAGGTGGTAGAGGGTACATGAATATACAGTGTAAAAATATAGATTGCTTCTCTTAGCTCTCCATCTGTGGACCTTCAAGAGCTTTATAAACACGAAATCACTGAGCAGCTGTATACCCCAAGGAGGCAGGTTATATGGTAATAAAATCTGCCAGGGAAGTTAAGAGTCCAAATCTTGATACATACTCTGTGGCTGTAAAAATTAAATAGAGTGGTTTCACAGAGAGACATTCTTCTGGGACACTTTTTCTTATAGAAGCAATATAAGATCAAACACTCCTTTTGATAATTTTCGAAACTTCAGGGGTACTTAGTCTTTGAATAGAATCAGAAGAGATTGATATATAAATAATATGAGCTGAGACCTTCTCTGGAGGAAGATGTTTGGCTCATAGCATGGCTGGAAAAAGAGGTATCCTCTGAGCATGTTTAAACTCTGTGCAGGTTCTCGCTCTACTTCCTAAACCCTTCTCTCACTTTTGACAGTCTCCTTTCAGCGTTATTTCAATCTGAGAGAGCTCTTGAACAGAAGAGATTTTTAAAGCAGTCTGTAATCTGTGGTTCCATTTATTTCCCAGCTATTCTGATATCAAAGGTGGCATGAAGCGAAAAATGATATGAAATGTAGTAAAGCAGCTGTCAGGCCAACTGTCGTGGGATCACACATGGGCCATGGAGGAGCACTGCTCTGCTGTGTGACTGAACACTTGACATGGGAGTCTGTTAGATGACAGAGCCCATGTCTCTTCTGGTGCTCTTTCTCTAGCAAGGAAGAAGGTGTGCTCTGACTCACTCTCCTCATCTAGAAAAAGCCAGGAAACATATGTGTTGATACAAACATCAGTAAAGCTTTGTCCTGCTGCTTGGGAGGGAATAATTGGTTTCCCAGCACTCTTGTGCAAAGCAGGATAAGAGCTGCTGGAGAGGCAGGAGATGTCTGGCTAAACCCTGCCAGGCACACAGAGGAGAACAGGTAATCCTGCCTGGGCTATGTGGAGTGAAGTTTCTCGATATTGTGTGGTTCAAGATGAGGGGAAAACAAACAATCAAAATGCACAAAATTTCATTTTGTTCCCTAAAAGCCTTTCTTGCCACTGATGCAACGAAGAATAATGCTCCAAAGCAAAGGGACGTAAATAATTTATTGATGCTATTTTTGGTTATGTGGTAACAACATAACTAAGAGCTGCTCCAGTACTTTTAAAGACAACTCAATGTTTTATTCTTTCTTATTCAAAGAAAAATTCTCTCTTTCTCTTTTTCTTTGAACAAATTAATTTGCCAGTCTGTATAGCTCAGAGTGCGCGTACTTTGCAAGGATGCTGCCATCTGCCATTTAGTTTCCTTTCGAAGCTGTAATCTTAGACATATATTTCAGGGAAAAGGAACCCGAGTGGTTGAGTTTATTTTCCCTTTGTGTGAACAACAATGGGAATAATTCCAGAGCCAGGCAGTAAGGCTACCTGAAATGCCAGCTGCAAATCACCTTTTCAGTGAGGCATTAATTCATTCTGTGAAAAATATGCTCTAACTGGGGAAAAGCATTCTGTTTCAATTCCTCCCTCATCCACTGGTTGGATCAATTAAACTCCAAATAGCAAGTTTTGAGATGATTTATGTTGAATTATTTTTATTTTTTACTTTTTCTAAACCTTATTCCTGACTGTCTTCCCTCCTTCTCAATTCCTTGCTACACAAGCCTTCTGCAGAAGATGGGGGAGTGGCTGGATGCTGCTGGGCGCATGGCAGGGCCAAGGCTGCTTGTCCTGGGGTCAGCCCAGGCTGCCGCAAGGTAGGCCCTAGCCTCCAGCTGGGGCACAGCCCTCCAGGTAGTCAAGAAACACTTGGTGGCAGACGGGGATTAACAGTCCCTGCCTGAAAGCAGGAGGAGTGAGAAGGGGAGAAAAAGGTTCGCTTTATCCTCCTTGGTTGTTTGTGCCTTGTCTTTGGTGATGGATGCTTCAGGAGCTGAGAAATACTCGATGAGGTCAAGATGGAAAACACTTTTTTGCATTTACACCTGAGAAATTAGAGCCACAGTGTGTATGTGTAAGCTGGCACTGACACAAAAGCATCCATGCATTTATTAATACTTTATGAATTATTTTTAGTCAGGTCAGTTCCCCAGTCATATTTGCCTTATGTTCACAAAAAAGCCTGAATCAGCACAGCTAAGGACTATCATCATCCTGAAGCAAGAGGGTGGGGCAAGACAGAGCAGACCTGTTTTCATGGCTACACTCCTGCATTAATTGATCATGAGTGAGCTGGAGGCTCTCCTTTTTCCTCCAGGGACAGTAGCAGTAGCCCCAAGGTTTCCTTATACAAGAATAAGACTGAGCAAATGGCTGCTTTCTTACTCTTGCATCAGTTGCAAAGAAGTAATAAACAAACAAACAAAAGTAATAAAAAAGCCTTTGCTCGCCTATTAACTGTTTAGGTTTAAATTTCACTGATGACTGGAATGTTCTAGAAATCTATTCAAGCACTTCTGAGAATTGAAAAAATAACTCTCCCTTTTTTATTTTTTATTTGTTTTTACAATATCTAATGATTCTTTGTATCCTGACATTGCTTTGAACTTAAACTGGGAACTTAATTAGATTTTAACAGGAAACTTGTTCATGCATATAACAGCTTTAAAGGGCATTGAATAGTATAGTGTTTGACAATGTGCTGCTATTGGAAAGATTGATGTGATTTTCTGACTTTGATGCAAAATGAAAACATAGTAAGGGGCTATCACAAGCCTCTGAATCAGCCAGATTCTTTTTAGAAGCTGAATACAGCTCCTGGCTCAGGTAAGCTTTTATCCCACATGTGCTTTTGCCAAAATAGACTGTGTATGTCCGAGTATTTTTGCTGATGTTTTTTATCTCCAGATGGTGTAACGAGGGATAAACTGTTCTTTGCTTGCCAAGGGTTGTATAATACTGTGGCAAAATACAATCCCAAGCTGCAGTTTTGAAGGTAGCATATCAACTACTTACTACTCAGGTTCCTACACTCCTTGTGTGTAGGGTCAAACCTCTGTCATCAGGCCAAACCTATTAACAAGTTTCATCCAAATGTTTTGAGAGCAATGAAATCTGGTGTATTTTCACTCCAAGTGTTGGTTAAAGTGTCCACTATTAGGACGGTAAGAGCCAATATGCAACTGATGCTTTTTTTTCTTCTGTACCTCAAACCTAAGTCACTAAATCCCTCAGGTCAGCTAAAAACAAATGCTTTGGGTTTGCTGTGATTTTTCTTTACAGTACACCTCAAATAAAAGCAAAAAGTGTTTGCTGTCACAAATTATTTGCTTCCATGGTTGTGATTAAGTCATTTATTAGCTTTTTAAACACATTTTGAGTTTGGAATTTCCTAGGAAACTTAAAAAAATTACTTCTTGCATCTAAGTGAAGTTGTAATAATAAATAGAGGTAAAACAAGATAGAATAGTTTTTCAACGTAGGGTGTGTAGTTTTTCACTGGATTGATATTCGAGTCTTTCTCCTGTTGGCACTTGTCTCCATAATAAACTTAGTAAGAATTACAACTTAACTGGGTAACAAAATGGCAGAATGGTCTACTCTGGCTCTTGGGTGTTTGGGAGAGATTAAACACATCTAAGTTACCCCCTGAGAGTGCTGTGTGCACACAATTTAGTCACTGTAATCTGGAAAGCTTCTAATACGGAGAGGTTTTGAGCCAAAAACAGTTGGGGGAAGTCAGTCATCTCTGTCATCTTTCAGCTTTAACTTCATTATTTGTCACAAACCCTTTTTGTTATAGGAACTATGTTCATTCAATCTCACAGCAATTCAAGATAGCCAAGGTGGTGATTTAAAATTAGTGCACTGACATTTATGATAATAAAAGCAATTTTAAATTTGGTGATACACTGCCTTTTTAATAACCTTCTACAAATAGCCTTTGTCATGTACCAGGAGATAGCAGGATATCCAGTATTATATAATATTTTTTAAATACTTCAGAATGACAGCTTGTATCAAAACACATGTAAGAAGATTGCTTTGCCATGAGCTATAAAACAACAAAAATCCTCCAAAAACCAAGCATGGCTTTCAAGAGTGATCTGACAAGCTAAATAAGAGTAGGCTTGCTAAATTAGGCTTTCTGGAAGGAGCGTAGAAGAGATTTTCAGCATCTTACTGATATGAGAGCAGAAAAAAAAATAATCTACAAACATTCTTTAGGTGCCTTATATGCAGTATTTGGACCAACAAAAGGATCTTCTACCTCAAGCAATACCAGATTATTATCCTGGCTGGCAGGAAACGACTTGTAAATTATACCTATATCTGGCATGGTATGGAAGAAAAGCCATCAGACAGTATCATACATGAAAAATGGTTTCTTAGTTGTCTTAGTCAAGTAACTAAAAGTTTAGATGTATCATCTTTTAATTTGAGGAATGATGAAACCAGCAGTGACAAGAACAAAACTGCAAGTTTCTAAAACTAGATATATTGAATTGAGAGTTAGGTCATTTCTCAGCCACCCCTGTAGATAAAATAAAATGGAGGGCAAAAAAGTTTGCTTTGTATCACAAAGCCAGAGACTGCAGCACAAGATTACGTATTCTAAGGCATCTATCTTTCCCTGCGTACACCTCTGGAGACACTGAAGAGGATCTTAAATTTCAGCATGCTCCAGCATCTCAAGTTCTGGAGGAAGGGAGAGACCGCAGAGAGATTTCTTTATACAGCTGACATCTGTAGCCTTGAATACGATCCATAATTTAGCTCCCTATCAAATAACTGTGCCCCTAGGCATCTGCTGCTTAAAAACTGCCCTTCAGAGGGAATGGGCAATCTTCTGCAGCATGGAGTATGCATTTTACAGTCCTCGTAAGAAACCAGTCTGAAAAATAGGTACCAAAACAATTACATCATCTCTGTTGGCGGATATCCTTTAAGTCTCTGAAAACCTGCTGAGAGAAGCAAAGTTACTTCCGCAGTATATTTTAGGTGTTGTTTAGCTGTAACTTTACCTGATATACACAGAAAAGGAATGTAACAGGACATTTCAATTTTGCCTTTCTTCTCCATTTGGCAGTTGATCTTGAGTGCCTGCATAGCCTATTAAATTCATTTTGTTACAGCTATACTACTGACATTTGAGATTAAATGCCAGGGAATGAAAGACATGTTTTTGAAGGACTATGACTTTTTGTTTCAATACAACTTTGTCAGGATCAGAAGACTGTAACAGCCTGCTGTAGTGTGTTATTTTTCTATCTCAGAAAAATACCTCTGATTAGCTGAGCTACTATCCCTTTGTTACAAGGTTCATACAAAGTTTTGCGGTGTTAATGTAATTGGGCTTAATGGGAGCTGTGAATACTTGGCACTATCTTGTTCCTGTTCGCAGCACTCGCTCATCTCCTCTCATCCCATCCAATAAGCTACAAAGCAGGACAACTCCTTAATGAAAGCAGTGATGGGTCTTAGCACTACAGTGCTATAGTAAGGATTTTTTTTTTTTTTCTATGCTAAAATGATGCTTTATACAGGTGGAGGCCAGATACCTGGGATGCTTTAGAGGCTGGCCTGAGGGCACCTGCCTGGACCACCCTCCACATGGCCAGCAGCAGTGGTGAGCACAGAGCCCTTGTGTCAGTAGGTCTGCTTCAGAAGCTAGTGCCTAGCAATTTTGCCTCTAGTGCTGGTTCTGGGCAAGCATCTCAGCAGATACATGTTAAGGCCTGAGAACTGAGCTCTCTAAACTTTCTACCAAAAATCCAGGAGAGTCCATGAAAAGTTTATGCTGGATTTGGCAGCTACTGGCAAACTAGAGATATACCTCACAGATCGCTGTTGTTCAATATTTTCAACTGGTAGAAATGTAAATCCCTGTAAACTCTATTTTTAACTCTCTGTAAACAGAATATTTTGGTCCGGTACATCCTAGAATTGCCTTTAAATACTTGGTTCATCCTCTGAAATTACAATAATAAAGGACAGAGCTAAAATCATTTGCAGACATTACGGATTTAGTGAAGAATTCGGAGTGATTTTTGCATGCCTAGTGTTATTCTAACACTAATTTAGAGCTCAATTCATCTAGATGAAAGAAAGAATTTTCATCAAGGCTATTCTGGAGGAGACAAGAATCACTTAATTTTGTATCTTAAAACTGCTGCTGTGTGATCAGATGCTTTTACAGACTTAATCAAACAAAGCATTTACAGAAAACAGCTTCTTTCTATCATTACCCCCAGCACTATTATTTTTCTAATTGGACTTGAACAATTCTTATTCCAGAATAAACTTTTACTGTTACCTGCTGCATAATAGACCACTGCAGCTTGAATCTGCTTCACAGAACATGTCAGTCGGTCTTATTAGAACGACGATAACAGAGAACACTGTACATAACGCTATTTGTTTCAGGTGTTTCATTCCAATTCTTTACTCCCTCTTCTTTCTTACCTTAATTTGTCCATTACTTCCAAACTAGTCATGTAAAACTATTATGTCTTTAAAGCTCCCTGTGAATGGCCATTGTGCTTGATCTCAGTGAGGGATGATGTATTTAAATGATGGAGGTAGTCGTAGCACAATAATTGTGCTAAGATCTCAGAAGTCCATCATGATTTTAGTTGCTGCAGGTTTACGGTAGCATGAATGTGAATGAAGACAGCAAATTTTGGTATGTTTCGTGAAATGAAAGTTTTCTAGCTATGTGTCCCACTTTTAGAAGTAGTTGAGTGCACATATGTGTGAGTTAAACTTTTTCAGTGCTTTTTTATGGTCTGAAACAATCTCAAACTTCCAAGGGCGATGAGTGGTAGAAGAGGTGCTTGCAATGTGTTTATATTAATTATGATTGTATGCAGCCTAATAATACACTTTCTGCTCTACACATTCTTCCATCAAGCAGGAGCTTGATGGAAGCTTTTTCTTGATGTCCACTGGATATTAAACAATTTAATGACTTGATGAGCAAGAACAAGGTGATTGCAGAAGTACTCTCATCCAGCTAAAACCGAGAATGCAGCTCATTTTGCTGCTCTGTGCTCTGTCTAAATGAGGCATTTAATTATAGGCATTGCATTGGGGAGGAGTTCTTTGGTTTACAGTAGATGCCTGATAATGTCATCTGGCGTTTTATTCTTCTGCCCTGAACAGATGCATTTTGTATTTAATGTTGTAGCAAGTATTTTGCCTGAGGGTTTGCCTGAACAATGTAGTAGTTTTTATCCCAGTGCATATGATGTGAACTTTAGGGAGCAAACCTAGCCTGGATATCTGTTGCTGAAGTCAGCTAGAAGGACTTACAAGCATTCAACTTGGAGTGCAGTGCTTTCTCGGTGAATAGCAAAAGTGATTTTGGTAAAGAATTTGTCTCTCCTTTTGCATTTGTGAGGGTTGTTGCAATCTGCCTAGGCCTCCCAGTGTAAACAGCATTTGTACATCTAGGGTTATCAGAGGTCATTTGAGGAGAGATTCTTCCTTTCTCTTCCAAGATTGTGTGCACATATGGATACAGTTTTCAGTTACAGTTTTGACATTTAAATTTATAAATGAGTCTCAAACTTCCTGTGCTACTGCCGTTGCTGTCATCTCTGTTTCTTCTCTACCAGGATGGGTCTTGTGAGGTTTGCAAGCATTTTGTTGCTTAGTCTCTTATTGAGTATTACATGCTCAATTAAATAGCTTCAAATGCTTCAAAATGCCTCCACAGTATGTTTCTAGTATGTTTTCAGGCCTTTTATGATATTTGAGTTTTTAAAGCATTTTGAATAGAGCCTAGGCTGGTATGTTATTTACATTTCTAAGAAACAGAGCTCTTTACTGTGACCTTCTGTGTTGCCTCATGAAATGTTAGCTAACTACTGAACATCTGCAGCTTCCTACCAGGGACATATAGCAGTGTCTAATCAGCAGCAACTGCCCAACCGCAGGCTCCAACCAGGAGAAAGCTGGTATGTCTTCTGAGGAAAGCTAATTTACTGAGGTAATTTGAAACCCCTGCTATTCAAAAAATGCGATGCCTGGTTTTCTGTCTCCTGTACCTGTAATTAGCCTGGGCAATGCATGTCTGTTTGTATCTCACAATATGTAATACTTTATTTCTCTGCTAATGGTTATGCTGTTTAACTGATTAATTGTTCAAGGCTGACAGTCTAGATTTAGCAATGGCAGCTTTTGTATTTTAAGAAGATGTGGCACATTGACTTTGTAAATTTCACATCTGGCTTTTTCTATTTTAACATGCGATAACATTTAAAGAGCCAGTCAGGCTTCTGGAATCTTAAATACCAGATAGGAATTTCATATTCCCTGTATACTGTATTGTACCTAGTAAATACTAGAAGACGCGGTGGCTGACTCAGAGGACCTGGGCTTTTCAACTCACAAAGGATTTTGCATTCATTTCTGTTGTTATTTTTAAAATTCTTGTTATCACCTCTGCCCTGTCACCACCCTAAGCCATGTCCATGTCCAGCATGTCTGTTTATTGTTTCTCTAACACTTAGGAGCAAGATGCTGCGCTCTTTTGTTGGCAATATGTTAGGAGCTGTACTCAAGAATAAACAGAAGTAAGGAACTGGGCTGCGCCCAGATCAATATTTCCATGCTCTCAAGCATTTTAATATAAACACCATTATTTTCAAAATAAATAAGGCTTTAAATAGAGTCCAGCACAAGCAGCACAGAAATGAACCTAAAGTAGTCAAGATAAAGTAACTCTCAGTTTCTCCCAAATGACAATTAATCTGTGGAAGCCACTGCACATACATCTCCTACGTGTCAACTGCTGCTTCTAGTCTGCAGTGGGAAAAGAAATAATCTATTTCTGATCAAAAGATTCTTTAGGATGGATGGTGTCAGTAGTGGAGATGCTGAGACATATGTAGAAGTAAACATGTACAGTCCAATAAAACAGCTCATTAGATAGTTGCAATATCTGTTGATTAGTGCAACTTTCATGTTTTCAGGCTTTAGCTAAAGATCTACATCTCCTTTAACAAGGTGGTGGGAAAATTAATTAGAATTTTTATGTGAATGGAACACCAGAAATCATATTAATTCAGATTTGGACATGTTTAGATGTGAAACTGTTGTTTTAGTTTTTAAAATTAAGCACTTTAAAAGGGTTTGAAATGCTTAAATATATCTTATTTTTGATTTCCTATCATGATTAAAAATGTAAAACTTGAATAGTTGGAGAAAGAGTGCTTGTTCAGATGGGATTTACAGCTCATTATTGCAGTCTCAGAAATTAAGATGCTCACCTGAACTCCAAACCTTTAAATATTTGCACTTGTCTTCTAATGTATAAGGATATTCATTTGAAAATACTGGGTCACATAAACTGCATAATTAGCACTGAATTTCCTGTGTAAAGAACAGTAATCTAGAATTGTGAGACTACAACCCTTCTTCCTTGTGATAAATCTGCTATACAGCCATTAAGTTATTAGAGTATCACTGTTAAACAATTAAAATAACAATCAATCATAGAATACCACGTCGGAAGGGACCTTAAGGACCATGCAGTCCAACCTTAAACGCGATGTTATCTGACATTTTAAAGTTGTGGTTTTGCTGGCCAACATGAAACCAGGAATTATGAAATAAAAGTTTTATATTCCTCCCTTTTCACTGACCTGCATCCTTATTTCTAGCTTTTCTGTTCAAATATCAGAGGATCTAGTGTAATAAAAGATGACAGGAAGAACATCTGACAAAACTATCTCTTAAGTCTTGTTGAATAAAATATTAGATGGAAATGCTTCTTAGCATCAGCAGGTTAGCATTAAAACAGTAACGGTTTTAAAGGAAGCCTAAACACCCCTCTGGCAAATGACAGCTCAAGATTTTAAAATTAAGATTTGAGATAAAGATGCTGGTGAAGTTATCAAAAGAAATGTACTCAGCAGTTGCCTGATGCTCGTAACAACACCATTCGTCTGTCAGAAAATCACCCGCATTGGTGATCTAACGCTGATGATGCTGGCACGTTACATACAAGTAGAAGCCCTGATCACATTGTCAGTCACACAGCCAGGGTTCTGGCCCTTTTCCTTTATACAAACAGTTTCCCTTTCAGATTTCTCTAGCATAGTTGGAGGGAGCAGTTTGTCTGACTTCTGAATTGATGGTTGTTTCCATTTACTTGAAACACAGATCAGAAAAACAGAGTCTACAAAAAGTATTTTATTTTGCTACTTTTTTTTAAATAATAGTCATGCTACATACTAAAAATTCTGGAAGCTTATATTTCAACTAAGGTATTCTGGACAAAGTTCTCAAAACTGCACATACGTGTCAAAGTCTAATATAAGAGTGTAAATTGCAGGCAATTATTTGGATATATCTGCACGTACTTCTCACACGAGGGAAGCCTCCCCAAATCCACACCACCAGGTAATATTGTTTCCATCAACCTCTGATGCCATCAGAAGAGCCTGTTCTTTATGCTTATTTATGAAAGCAGAATCTTTTTTGCTGTGTTTTATGTAATATATTCAATTATTCTGAATTATTTGTAGTACTTTCCCAAACTGAATGGAGGAATACAGATTTTTATGATATTTTATAAGCTATATCCAGACTCAAATTGCAAGACTACTAATATGAGCTTCTTGTCATTATTTATTGCTCAGGCAACATTCAAGGAGGATCAGGGTCACTGGACTGGCAAAAAAGTTCTCCTCATTGTTCATTTTAGCTTTCTCTTGGAAAAGTTACCTTTCTGGGAGTCTTTTTTTTTTTTTTTCCCCTCCACTTTTAGTATCAAAGAATCATAGAATAATTAAGCCTGGAAAAGGCGTCTTAGATCATTGAGTCCAACCTATGACCTACCACGACCACTCAGCTTAAATGGGATATCAATAAACTTGGAAATCTGAATGTAGATTTCAAAGATCTGTATTTAAAAATGCAAAATCAAGTTCAGCCATCAGGCAATACTGACTGCAACTACCTTTTATTTGGTTTCTTGGTAACAAATCTTCAAGTTAAAATAAATAGAACATTGCTTAAGTTTGATAGGTACAGTTTAAGATTTAGAATGATTTTAGAATGAACTTCAAAATAAAATGCCTCATTTTACTCAAAAGTGATGGTATCAGGTAATTATCTAAAAGTTAGGTTATTTCTTATTCAAAGACATTTCTAGTCTCATTATCCTTATGCAGATATAACTCCCGTTGGAAGCATTCTGAACTTTGTTTCTGTAACTAGTTTGGGTTTGAATGAGATGCTGAGATTTCTACTTTTTATGCTTTGCTGTATCTTCCATTTCACTCCTTTATTGTGGCAAAATGACTGCCCAGTTTTCTTTTGATCCAAAAATTTAGTCATACTTTTTTAAGAGAACAAAAACTGAGGGTGAGGGGGAATAATCTGTGTATCAAAGGAAATGAATATTTGTGTCTCAGGGACTACTTCCTTTTAAAAGTTCCTTGAGAAACTGCGATAAAATAAAACCTGAGATGTATTCTGGGGTATGAATATCTGTATTTTGACCCAATACATTTTAAGCAAGACCATTAACAGGAACATAATTTGTTTTACTTTTACAATGGTATAAAACAGCTGGTAAATTAACTAGAAGCTGACTGTATTCAAATTATAATTTCTCCTGGCAGTAGATCAAACAGTGAAATAATTTTTTTCCAAAGATCCCTGCCTTCTAACAACCTGTTGTTTTTTGCCAGTTTCTAGCAGAAAGTTCTTACAGACTGAAATATAATAAATAAATCAGGCATTAGCCAAGAAATAGGTGTAAAAGCTGCTGCAATAAGCACTTCCAATCATGGAATGGCCCATACACATAAGAATTCCAAGGTGGAACAAACCTCATTCAGTGCCATCAGATGTCCCTAGAAAACTCACTAGAGAAAATCATAGAATAATTTAGACTGGAAAAGATTTTTAAGATCATGAAGTCCAAGCATTAACCCTACTCTGCCCAGTCCACCACTAAGCCATATCCCCAAGCATCACATCTACATGGCTTTTAAACACATCCAGACATGGTGACTCAACCACTTCACTGGGCAGCCTGTTCCAATGCCCGAGAACTCTTTCAGTGAAAAAAATTTTCCTAATGTCCAGTTTAAACCTCCCTGGGTGCAGCTTTAGGGCATTTCCTCTTGTTCTATCACTGGCTGCTTGTGAGAAGAGACCAGCACCTGCTTCTCTACAATGCCCTTTCAGGTAGTTGTAGAGAGCGATAAGGTCTCCCCTCAGCNCTTCCGTGCAGTGTTTTACTGAGTAGATCGTTTGCCTCATCCAAGCCCTGGGTCATCTTGTCATAGAAGGAGACCAGGTTCGTCAAGCAGAACCTGTCTTTTATAAACTCATGCTGACTGGACTTGATCACGTGGTTGTCCTGTATATAATGCATAATGGCACTCAAGATGATCTGCTCCATGACCTTTCCTGGCACCGAGGTCAGGTGACAGGCCTGTAGTTCCCCAGATCCTCCTTTTGTCCTTTCTTACAGATGGGAGTAGCATTTGCTACCCTCCAGTCCACTGGGACCTCCCCAGTTAGCCAGGACTGCTGGTAAATGATGGAAAGAGGCTTGGTGAACAAATCTGCCAAGTTGTTCAGTACCGATTGATGTAACCCACCTGGTCTCATAGACTTGTGTATATTTAAGTGGTGGAGCAAGTCACTGACCATTTCCTTTTGGATTGTGAAAGTCTTATTCTACCCCCCTCCGTGTTTTCCAAATCAGAGGACTGGGTGTATAGGGAGCAATTAGTTCTACTGCTAAAGACTTAGGCAAAGGTGGCATTAGACACCTCAGCCTTTTCCTTATCCTATGAATCAACCCCTATACAGTGACTGAATTCATTTAAATGTGTGAGAATAGGCAAAATGTGTATTTGTAAGAATAGAGCTTTTATCTCTAAAGTCATCCTTGCATGGAAGATGGGCTTAGAAAAGAAATTTCTTAGGACTCTCAAACACAAATCATCTATTCAATAGATACTGGGGCTTTTTTTATGGCACATTATGCTTTTCTGGGTATGACACCCTTGGTGTTACAAGAACCATAATTAATTGGTTATCTGTCAAGTTTATCCTCAAGGACCTAATCATCTCCCTTTTTGCTAACAGTCCTCCCTTCTCCAAAGGTGCTTTTTCTTTCAAATTTTAGAAATGATTACCATAATTAATTTAAACATGGAGATTTGTTTGCAAGCCGCCCTTAGGCTGAAATCCACATTTTCTTTTTCAGGCCTTGCTGGTGTTGCATGCCTAAACCCATGACTATTCTTTTGTCTGCTATATAATATTATCTCACAAAAAGTGCTGCCTCTCCTTACAAACTGAGTCTAACTTAGAAAATTCAGTAATTAGTTTCCATTATCCTTCCTACCTTGCATATTTTCCTGTCTACTTACTATTCTATGTAACCTTCTTTGCTTGGCTTTGGGGTTTTGTGTTATACTGTGAGTTTTTAAGTTCAGGGATATAACTAAATTTAATAGGATCTCATCTGATATGCTGTACAGGGCATAAATAGTAGAAATAATTGTCCATAAATGCTTATCAGTGGAAATGTATCTCCAGTACTTATTTAAAATATTTTATTTTAAATTTTCTATTTTGATCTAAAAGTTCCCTTTGTGTTAGGCTCTTACTCATCCAGCCTGTGAAGTTAAGCACTGAAAGTTCTGCTGCTGCCAGAGTGTCAAGGAGAGATGTATCACCAGCTGAGTAGTTTTAGCTGCTACGAGCCACTAATTTGATGAACCTCTGTATAGGACAGGTGTAATAGAACGTTTGTTTAATGCTCCCTAGCTTCCAGATGTCCTTTCTAAGTCTGAAGAGAGCACTGATATTTCTGTCATCAAGTTTTAGTTTAGAGTCTCAAACTTGAGGTAGTTTGAAACAAATGATTTTGTGAACTTTGTGACAATGATTGATGAGAAAAGAAGTTCTGCCCTCTCCAGAACATTAATGACAGACAAGATGACACAGCTTCCATACAGGAAATAAGATTAAGCACTTCGAAAGCCAAGGTATTTCAACAGAAGTAAAATGGCGTTTTTTGGAGCAGACTATTCAACTGCCTCACATTGCAAGCAAATCACAGAATGGTTTGGATTGGAAGAGACCTTTAAGATCATCTAGTTCCACACCCCTTGCCATGGATATGGACACCTCCCACAAGACCAAGTTGCTCAAAAGGTCCATCAAAGCTGGCTTTGAATGCTTCCTGGAAGGGGGTATCCACAACTTCTCTGGGCAACCTATTCCAGTGCTTCACCACCCTCATAGTGAAGAATCACACTTTTGAGTGATTTTATAATGTAGTATGTTTCTTGAGTGCTATTGCAAACTTCATATCATCCTCAAACACACACCACTGTAGGCATGCTATAGAAAAGGCCCTATTAGGACCAGCTTGTGCAAGTGACAAATCTGCACTCAGATTGCTACATAAAGTAGTACAAATTCTGTGCAGTAGCTGTGCTTTTTAAGCCTTTCAATTTTCTGAAATACACTTCTCTAATGATGCACATGTTGTTATTCCAATAACAGATTACATCAAATTGTTTCAGGATTTAAAAACTAGTCTGGAAAAACATCAGAAAATGTAATTTATTATGCACTTGTAGTCAGCTATAGTGGATGAGTTGACAGGCATTTCCTCCTTCTACAATCTTTTGGATGACTTTTACCGTTTGGTCATGAATTTGAGGAGACGCCTGCCCATTCTACACTGTTCACCACAGTGCTAGCGATGTTTATTACCTCTGTCAAAGGGGAATAGAACAATGTTAATTTTCTCAGTAATAAAAAATGGAGTCCTACTTTATCAAGTTTCAACCTACACCTCAAAACAATCAGAACTGTGCTGCTACAAAGTCAGTGAGCCAGGGCCAAGTAATTTTGCAGAATGGAGAGAAAGGAGGGTATGGTGATGTAGTTAATTGTTTTCTTTTCATGGCTGGTCACAACCACGTGGCTCCAACAGAGAGGGTGAGCAGGGAAAGCTGAATGTCTGCCAGCAAAATGCTCTTTTGCACTAACCACTTGAGGTTGCGTCTACCAGTTGGCTTGCCCTTACTGTGACCTGCTTTATTTATCTGATTCTGTCTGAGGAAAATGGGTCTAAATTCTACATTATTATCTAAAGCACTTTGCATGTTTGTTTCACATTATCATTGGAGCCTTACTGATCAGCTGATTTAATCCTCTGCAAACATGGTTTAATAGAAAGCATAGGAAAGAGAACAAAGTAATCTAAATCTCCATGTGGATTTGCATCAGTGATGTAGTATAGGCAAAGGACAAATCCCCTAAAGCTGCCTGTGGATCCCCAATTACAGCATTTGCCTTGTCCATGCTGGAGCAGCGGGAGCTGTCAAGTCTGCAGCTGTCCTCCGCACTGCTGCCATGGGCTCTCAGAGCAGAAATAACCTTTCCTTTGAGCCCCTCCTAAAGTTTTGTTCCCAAAAGGGTCTTCACCCTGCAGTGACTGAGAAACATAGAATGGCTCATCTCTTGCTTCTCCTTACTCTCAGGCTGTGCTCTCCTGTGCTCTTGTTGGAAAACAACAGCTAAATAGATGTCCCTGTGGGGAAGGGAGAGGGATGTTCCCTGTGAATGGCTTTTTTTTTCAGCCTGACAGAGACTTCATTAGTTGTAATTACTGTAATTTTGTGTTGCCGAGTTGTAGTGCAAAATGCCTATGCATTTATAGCATTGTCTGGCAGTTGTAGTCTTGGTAAAGACGGAACTTGTGAACTCTGGGTGACTTTATAAAATGGTCGTATTATGAATACTTTGCTATAGATGTGAGCCAGGATATGCTGGTAAGGCAAGTGTTTTGCCTCTCAGAACAGGACTGAGGGCTGGGTGAGGAGGAGGTGAAATCGCTGCCGGGCATGCTATTCAAAACATGGATGTGGAGATGTGAAAATTTGATCTCTAAAGATTGCCTGCAGAGCTTGAAGCAGTTATATCCTTTAACTGGAGTTGCAGCAAGCCTAAATTTCACTCATTACTATTCTAACATTTGCTTTGAAACATTGCTTTATTGGTTAATTATCTAGGGTGCATTTATATGTGTCTCTCTATAGAAAGTATTTCCAAAAATACTCATAAGATTTCCTTTTATATTACCTGATTTAAGTTAAAAGCAGAACCATAACAGATTTTAGCCATCTTTAACCTAAAGCAGGGCACTATGGTAGTGTATTGTTGTTTTTCATTAATTTGATAGTTTGATGAGTAACAAATGGAGATGTTAACAAATGAAATACCCTAAAGCAGAACTCAGTTACACACAATATATTGTTCCTGCTTCTTTGATCAAATTTATCTTTATGCACTAATGTATTAGGATTAGCTTTGACCTCTCACTTCAAAAGATTGTCATTATATTCTAAATAGCAAATATAACTTTCTATATACATATTACAATTGCAGTTAGACTTGACTTGGTCTCTTGCTGCCTTGTTTCACTAAAGTCAATGAGGTTATGTGGTTAAGCAAGAGCAAAATGTACTCCTTTCATTTAGACTAAAATGATAAATTACAGCTCTGAGTGCTTCTGGGAATGTGGTGAAAGTTGCAATAAAATTAAATTATAATTTATGCATTGATCTGAATTAGGAAACTTTCAGTGCTTAGGAATTGTACAGAAAATTACAGCTACTAGTGTTGAAATTTTAGCCCTGATTCTTCATTACATCTTCACCTTGTTACAGCTCATTACAGAACTTAAGGTTTGGTACTGCTTCTCACACCAGAGGAAAGCAATTTTTTGTCTAATGACCAAAGTGTTGGACTCATTTTTACTAGAGAAAATAAATAATAAAAAAAAAAGGAAATAGTTGAAGGGAGTAAAGCCATTGTTGTAAGATTCTTTAATTTTGAACACAGATATGGGGTCAAGTTAACAACATTTTGTAATGAAATACTAGAGCAGTGAAATGGTCATCATCATCATTTTAACTCAGAATGAAGAGGGTTGTGATTTACACAAGTTGCTACACCTTCATCTGCGCTAAATGAGCACACAAGATTTGGCTTTTTCCTATCTCAGCTTTTTCTGTTCATGCTATGGTACTCCCTGATGTCAGATATTAAAATAGATGGAAGATTATATCCTCAGTTTCTAACATTCTATCCAAGTGTGAAAAATTGCCTACATGTACATTTTTAAAGACCAGCTTCTAGGGTAACTACTACCTTTTTTCTTTTTTTCTTTTTCCTTTTCT
>WEIS01041751.1:10338-22438 GCA_013389965.1 Todus mexicanus
TTTGGAGAGGGTCCCGGCGTCCTGGCGGCCTTACCTGGCCTACCTGCTGGGGCTGCTGGGCATCCTCCTGGCCGGCTACGCCGACCGGCTCTGGCCCCCGCGGCGGGCCGCCCCGCTGGCGCAGCCTCCCGCCGCCCCCACGGCCGCGGACGAAGCCCCCCCGGTGCTCAGGCGGCGGCGGCGGTCCAGCTCCATGATCTCCCCCGAGATGTCGGCGAGCGGCAGCAGCAGCAAGACCCACCGGCGGACCTCGCTGCCCTGCATCCCCCGCGAGCAGGTAGGGCGAGGGGGCTGGCCGGGACGGGACGGGTCCCTAAACTTTGCTGGGTGACGGGTTGGGGTCCCGCTGCCGCTCTCCCCGGTGGAGGGGCCGAGCGCGGTGCGGGATTTGCCCCGGCACCACCGGGCGCGGAGAGCCCCGGGCGGCCGTCCTGGGACGGGGCCGGGGTAAAGCGAGGCTCTCTGGAACCAGCCTGACTTTCCCCCTGGCTGCGGGCGACGGGGAAGAGAGCTCGGGGAGTTTTCTTTGCTTTTACAGCTGTCACCGGCGCTTGCTAAGCCTAAGCCTGGCAGAAGGCTGAGACGGATGGTACCCGGCTTGGCTCTCGGAGCTGGTGGGAACCAGCCCTCGGGTTTCCCAGCATCACTTAGGAGCCTTGCGTTTTCAAACTTGTAGTTTCCTGGAAAAGTAGCTTAGCCCTTTTAAACTCGCTTTAAGCTTTAAGGGGGGTGCGTGTGTGTCTGAGCCAGGCAGCTTGTCCTCGGTGGGAGAAGTCCCTTATCGGGGCGATAGCGTGTCCTCCGAGGCGGGCCCATGCAGCGCGGTGCTCATCTTTGCACTTTGCCTCCCCAAGGCTATTCCCGTGCGTGTAATCAATAGCTCCCGCTCTCCGTGCTTGTGGGAACCGGTACGAGGCACACGCGATTTATCTCAACTTTGTTTTCTTTAAGAGGTCGTGATTCGAATGGGAAAGTGAGAACTTGGCTACCAGCGATGCGTGCTTTTAGATGCACACCTCAAAAATGTCGAAAGCAGCAGCACGCAGACACCGTTCCCTTTGCTGCACAGCTGTACAGAGTCGTGCCATGGACACGAGGGCAGCTTAGTTCTGCGCTTGAAGTGCTCTATCAATATTTTTGAGGTTTAAAATTGCACCCACAAAAGAATTGTTCGATGGGTCGAGCGTAACTGAGCGTATCGAAAAGCAGCGCAATCCTTGCTGAGCAGTGGAAGGGGAAACTTGACGGAAAAGAAATGGCAAATAGTGTTAAGCTTTCTTCTTCAATGAGCATTGAAAATGACTCTATGCGCTGTGGTCAGCTGAAGCGTATTGATGTACACAAAAAAGTTTTCTTTCAGGTTGCTTGCTGGATAAGCAGCTAAGTATTTTCCAAGTGATGGCATCTAACCGTATGGTGTGGGTGGCTAGTTTGTGTCTGGAAATGGTTTGATTACATCTCTTTGTGGTTGGTTATGACATTTTCTAGAAGAGGGCCTGACAACCTTATACACTTGAGGCTTATTTTACAACAAATACACTTAATTATTTAACATTTTTGTTTAGATAAAATAAATATTTACCACAGTGTCCAGGCAAATGCGGTGTGAAAATGTAGAAAGTTGACCCAGCTTTGACTTTAATAGGAACTGATAGAGTGTATGAATAATTTGTAAATACAATATCTGAGGCAACAAATTAAAACTGTTTTTACTTGATTACACTAGGTGTTTCTGGTGGTTTCTTACAATAATAATTTTTAAGGTTTTAAAGGTATTTCCACTCTCACACTTCCAATAAAAGCAGCTTTTCAGTTAACATCTCTACATGCAATCATTCAGAGTTGAGGGTCACTAGTTTGTGATAATGTCCTTCTCTTTTCTTACCGAGGGAATTCAAACCATCTATATATATACCAGGACGTTAAACTGCTGATGCATAACAAGGTGAATTTCTCACCCCCCACCACCCCTGTGGTGTATTACCTGGGGTCAGTGGTCAGCTTTGCCCCGAGCAATTCCCGCTTCCAAGCTGCAGAGCTGGACTGGAGTTAGGTGGCAACTTTAGTTTACCCACTGCAGGATTTTGGCAAATTTCTCTTTCTTTTGTTCTCACTCGCTATTAATCAATAGCAAGATCTGGTATTGCTTGCATCACTGTGTGATTAGAAATGGATGACTGCTTTTGAGTTTGGGAAGACTTTTTTTTTTAAGCACAGCGTGGTTGGGTGTATATGCACTTTCCTCCCTAAAAGCTGTCCTCTTAACTGTTAGCAAGATAGAAAAATGGAGAAGCTGAAACAAAGCTCTGTAAGGACCTTGAAGAAATGCTGGGAGTAGTGGGACTCTTACAGCAAACAAAGTTTGTGTTTATAGCAGAAATCAGCTCCCGCTAGACTTAAAGAAACCATAGGTAAATGTTTCTCTTTGGGACAGTTATATTTAAGAACATGTTAAAAATAGAGATGAGGGCTTTATAAACAAAACCAGGCCTTCCCTCACCCCGTGTTTTTAAAAAACATGCCCTGAATGTTTCTGGTCCGAAAGATAGCTTGTTAATACATCTGGGAGCTGCCAATAGTTTTCATCAGGAAATGGATCTATTTTATCGCTTTGAAATACATGCTTTCATTTGATGAGTAACATGAGGTGATGTTTTAGAGATGTTTCCTGTTGCTTCTCGTGTAATCTTTCCTATTGCTGAGTGCTTCCTTAAGCTTTTGCTTTTCCAGAGTGTGATTGTGATATGTGATTGTACAGAAGTCAGAATTTCTGAGGTGTTTTTTTTTAGTCACATCTCAGTTGTTATCTGAATTTTTCTGTGGAAGAATACAGAATTGAAAATTTATGTGGCCTTGTGATATAAAGCACAGTACCAGGTATTACAAACTAATATTGGAGAGGTATTAGCATATTTAAAATGAAAAGTCTACTTCTGTTTAAGCTGCTAGTAGGAGTAGCTGGAAATGCATATGTCACTAAATTATTCCTTCTGTAGAAGCATCTTGTCTTAGTTGCTGGTCAGTTCCTAAAAGAACTTATATAGAAGAAATTTCATTAAAAAAATAAAATCACGAATCAAACCACATTCTTTTGTTGCTAGAAGTGATCTTTACCAGTTTTTATTTTAATTCTAATTTTTGTGGTTCATTTTTTATATGTGTTCTTTCTTTCTCAACTTTGGCAAATTCTTTGGATTAAAAGCTTCCAGCTTGGCATGTGGGTAGATTTGTTGAGAAACGTGTGCTTTGTAATAGGCTGATCCTCCTCCTAGCTAAGTGTTGTCTCCCTGTGATTTCATCAATGCTGGCTGAGGATGCTCAACTCCTTGAGGGCTTCCTCACCCAGATTTGAAAGAGGCTGCAGAGAGAAATTGTGAATGGATGGATAAGATGGTGAATGAATGAACAAATTTTTTTATTTTTTTTTTTTATTCCAGTAAATGCACAAGTACTGCTAGGATGATGACTTTAGGCATTTCTTCTTCACATTTTTGCAAACATTTCAGTTTTTTCTGGAAGTGTGGAGAGGAGGTTGAGTGGGGTGGGAGAGAGGGAGTGGGGAGAAATGTGTTCTGTATCTTGGTGTTTCCCATTAAAATACTATATGGCCCATGTGTTCTGGAGCTTGTGCCTGTTATCTGCATGTGCTAATCTTGACATACAGCTGTACAAAGGGGTGATTTGGCCTTGATAGGTAAAAGACTCCACAGGAGATGGTAGCTGGACACTTTTAAATCATGCTGAAGACTCCTGATTTTGCTTTTAAGCCTTGCTTGTTGTTTGTTTTATTTGGGAGGAATGGGAAGTTTTCAGCTAACTTGGATTTATTACAAGCGTGTGTTAAATGAGCTAGAGCAGCTGCCGCAAGTAGCTGCCTTTTTAGTTTTCTTTTTTCCTTAGTCAGGAGACTGTCACAGGTACAGCGTACATCAGTATTTGAAGTACTTTCTAGTTCTGAAAACAGCGGGCAACACAACCCTGTATGAAAAAGGCACTAGTGAGATGCTGAGTCTTGCCCTGCTAAAAAGCCCCAATCCGTACAGGAGGTAGCACCAGGGCAAAGGAATTGCTCCTGCAGCTCTGATGTCTCCAGCTGCCAGACCAGCAGCTCTATGTGCAAACTCCTGTCCGTGTCCTCTGGCTCCTGGGGGGAAGAGATTTTTCTATCTGTTTTCCTTCTTTCTCTTTGCTCTTTTCCTCCTTCTGAGCAGTTGAAGAGGTAGAAAGCTGTTTGCCTCACAGAGGGATGTCTGAAGGTCCGTCACTTATTTTTAATTGGTTTGAGACTTGGTAGTTGTTCTGTGCTTTCCCTTCCTGTTTCTGCTTTTAAAAAGTTATTTTTTCAGATAAGCAGCTTTGGTGCCAGACTCCCCTGTCTTCCTCCAGCACTGGGGTTTTTGCTTGATATGACCCATTTTTTGTGGGATTCTGGATGGTAACTCTGCCCGTTCCCAGTCTGCAGCCTGGGAAAGTTGTGAGCCGGGACGGTTGTTATCACTGCCTGTCTGCAGAGTTGAGAAGACAATACTGTAACAGTTCACATGGTCAAAGATATCTCTGCAGTGATAAGATCTAAGAAACTGAGGAGAAAAAGAAATGTATTTGTTGGGTTTTTTTCAAGGGAAAATTAAGGCTTTATCTGTTCTTATTGTTTGACAGTGAGAGCTTTGTAAGTGCCAGGAATACATTGCTTGCTTCCCCTTTACTGGCGCTCTATCATTCTGTCTAAAAGAAGTACAGCTGTACCATTATCTTATAAACAATTTTTAATATTGCGTATCCTGCCCTCTGACCCAAAAATAGGAGAGATCTGAGAGCAGCATAGAGAGATTTAAAATTTTGGAGATGAGAAGGCAGATGAAATGTAAATAATGAACTTTACGTATGTCAAAGTTGTGGTCTCCTATTAGGCATGCAGTGTTATATACTGTATACCTCCTGCTGCTAATAAGCATTATTGAGCTGTAATTACTCTGATAAGATTTTCTGGCATTACCATTTAGGTCACTGGAAACTGAGGAATACTGAGGAGTTATGTCATCTGGTGACTTGCTGAAACACAACTGTGTAAAATATTTAAGTAAGGCTCCAGGAAAAATCACCCAGGGATTCCAGACGTAATACTTTATTTTCTTTTGCATGGCTTCATTTACGCAAACCCACTCTACTTAGATTTTTTTTTTTTTTTTCCTTCAGCCTCACAAAAATGTAAAAGCTGCTGCAGAAACTCTGATGATTGGTTTGGAATCTATTTTGGTCAATTGGTTAAATCAAGAAATGTATATTAAGGCATATTGGCCAAAAAAGTAAAATACAGTGGTGACTTTCTGCTCTTTCTGCCTGAAGTGTGAAAATGCAAAGCTGGGGAACTGAAAGAAATCCTGTGTACACTGGGTTGTCATGTTAATTAAATAAACAGCCAGAACAGTGACCCTGTGTATGAAATGTGTTTTGAGAAGCTTGTTGGGGGTTGGAGGGGAAAAACAGTGACACATGATGTTTTGGATGTTAACTGTGACATTTGTGTGAATTTGTCCTGATCTGCTGTTACCGTGCTTGCGTTCCAACTCTTTTTTTTTTCTTTTTTTCTTTTCTTTTTTTTTTTTTCGAGAGACTGAGACATAGCTGTACTCTGCAAATTGAAGGAGTATTGCTTGGTCTTTTTTCTTTAAAAAGAAGTAGTACATTAAAAAAAATAATCCTGCCCTGAAACTGGAAAGGTTGCTGGATTCTGGTGCCTGCAAACTGCAGGGCTTGAAATGGGGGTGAGCTGACTGCATCCTACATGGTTTGAGAGCAAAAAGAATGTTACTGCAAGGAAAGCTTTGAGCCAGTTGCTGTGATGTACTTAGCTAATCTAGTGGGAGATGTACAGTTTATAGAATACTCCTTGATGGACAGGGAAATAAATGCAAAGGTTCAGATAACGATGTGGAGATCGGGGTTTTCTTTGTGCACGTTTTCTCTTCTCTGTTAGTTTTGAAAAAGTTTCTCGATGAGTTACCAAGCCCTTTCCTCAAAGTTTCTTCTGTGTTAGTCAGTGTGTCACTCAGAAATAAACGCCTTTCCTTTGGACTATGTGGTTTTTCAGGTTTTTGGTTTGAGATTTATTTATTTATTTTTNACCTCTAGGGGGCGCGCTCGCCCCTGCGCTGCCCGCCCCCGCAGCCACCCAACCCGGCGTGGCCCCCGGGCGAGAGAGAGACGGGCCCGGCAAAAATCTGTCCGTGGTACTTAACGGAGCATCATGAGCGCTACTGCTGTTGATGCTGCTGCTGTTGTGAGTTACCGGCGTCCCGGCTCCCCGCCGCTCGCAGCCCTCGGGCGCCTTGCCCGTCGCGGAGCCGCTGTTTCCGCGGGGTGCGGGGAGCCGGTGTCAGCAGCGCCCCTGCCCTGGGAGGAGGCTGCGGGGTTCTCGCTAACGGAGGGGCTCACCGGGAGGGGAGCGGCAGTAGGGCTTGGCCTTGGTAAAGCCGGTTGCGGATGTAACCGGAGAGATGGGTACCGAGAAGAAGCTGCTTCCAGATCTGTCAAGAATCCGGAGGAATCAGGATGTCTTTGGTTGGAAAGGACCTTCGAGATCATCTAGACCAACCTTTGACCCAACGCTGCAAGCTCACTGCTAAACCATGTCCCTATGCTCTGGGTCTTCATTAAAAGCTGTGTGAAATGTGAACATGGTGATGTCTGCTGTATCACTTGCTGTGTTTTGAGAATCAAGTCACAGATGGTTGTAGGATTCATACTTTCTTTTAAAGAAGCTTCTTGTTTCTTNCGTGATACATGCCCAAGTTTTAACTTGCAGGGGGATAAGTGTGTTTCACTTTCTGAGCTGGTTTTTTGGAGATTAAGTAGGGTTGTGAGAGGAAGAAGCACAGGACCCCTTCCCTTCCCTTCCCTTCCNGGGGAGCCGGTGTCAGCAGCGCCCCTGCCCTGGGAGGAGGCTGCGGGGTTCTCGCTAACGGAGGGGCTCACCGGGAGGGGAGCGGCAGTGGGGCTTGGCCTTGGTAAAGCCGGTTGCGGATGTAACCGGAGAGATGGGTACCGAGAAGAAGCTGCTTCCAGATCTGTCAAGAATCCGGAGGAATCAGGATGTCTTTGGTTGGAAAGGACCTTCGAGATCATCTAGACCAACCTTTGACCCAACGCTGCAAGCTCACTGCTAAACCATGTCCCTATGCTCTGGGTCTTCATTAAAAGCTGTGTGAAATGTGAACATGGTGATGTCTGCTGTATCACTTGCTGTGTTTTGAGAATCAAGTCACAGATGGTTGTAGGATTCATACTTTCTTTTAAAGAAGCTTCTTGTTTCTTTGAATAAGCTTGCAGACTGGTTTTCTTTGTGTAAATTGTAATGATATAGGGCAACAATTATTAATAAACCTTCAAACTGAGTATTGTGTATTTTGAGCAGCATCTTTCTGATGTTTGAGTAACTTTGTCCATAAGCATGTTTATGAAATGAATTCCAGAAGGGGAAAGAATTGAGTGTTTGAATGCTGAAGGTTAATGCTTTTTAAATTACTGCACTCCCAGCAAGTTGATGATACCTCGCTAGCATCTCTGTGTGCTGGAGTTACAGCCACGGCACCAGCAATACACTAAGTTGTCCCCTCACTCTGGAGTACAGATACTTCTGACAATCTTTTGCCCTTACTTTTGCTATACAGTTCTAAATAAACCAGTGTATGTTTGTGTTTAATGTCATGGAGCATAGGCAGAACATTAATATGTTTTGTGACTTATGTTGATCCTTAGCAAAAATGTACACCCCAAGTTTACCTTAAAATTAGAATGTGGGGCTGCTGAAAAGGCTGGAGTGGGGGACTGTCTGTCCTGTGGTGGCAATGAAGCTGGTCAGGTGGCAGTCTACAAGGGCACCCTCAGGAGCATTTATGTTGGCTGTCTGACCACCAGTGGATGAAGACAGTTGGAAAGCATGATGCATAGGTTGAGAAGCCACAGCTAAGCAATTTTTTCTCCACTTCCATGAACATTAATCTAGACATACCCACCCAACTTTTTGTTGCCAGCAGACTAAATGTGTTATTCTGGCGTTCTGTCTTGTTGTCCTTATTGTAGCCTGCTAGAGCTCACCAGCTAATGGATCTAACTTAGGATTCTTCAGTTTTACTTGTGTTGCTAACCACAGGTTACTCTTGACAAGAAACTTAAGTGTGTTTGAGTGCATTCATAATTTCAGGATAATTGGTAAGATAATGTACATGTGGCTGGAGTTTTAGTTTGTGTCTCTGTATGGAATTGTTACAGAAATACTTGCACTGAGACATAGTTGCGCATCTTACTCTTGTGAGACCATGAATACCTTTAACTTCTCCTGGAGGTCATTCAGTGATATTTTAAAGTTTATATTATACAAATCAAGGTTTGTTAAAAATGCTATTTTTCTTACATTCTTTTTGTAGTGATTACTGATAATCTCCACCCTGCCTTCACTGACTTCAATGGGAATTGGGAATGCTCAGTCCTCCCTGGGTAACAGGCTGATCCTTTCAGTTCAGTCACTAGTGCTGGAGGAGGGTGTGTTCCCATACACAAATCTGCAGAGAGCTCTTTTATTTATTTATTTATTTAATAGCTAACTGTTTTCTTTCTTATTTTAAAGAAAGTAATTCAAAACTAATGTTGTGCTGCTCTGAATGTGACTTGAGACCTTGTAGGATGTTGTTATTGATGTGAGCGCACATCTTCATATAAATGTATCTTTGTGTGAGTACATATACACACTTAAATTAGTATCATGTAGCCTAGAGGGATGGCATTCTTCCTTTGACTCTGACAGCACAGTCTGCAGCCGGAGTTACATATGTTACTGTTCTTTCTGGATATTTGATAATATCTTCTGATGTCTCCACAGGCAAGCATGTTTCTCAGTATGCCAACCTCTAACCATTGCTTGACTTTGAATTTGTTATAGTTTTAATCTTTGTTTCTTGACCTGCAAACGTGTGCCAAGTTTTGAAAATAAAATTCTTCTTTTATCTGCAAATACTCGAAGTGATTTTGATCAACATATAAATACTTGTGTCCTACAAAAAGATGCGTTCCAATATTCAAACTGGAAATCGGTGCTACAACTCTACTTTAAAGGAGCAGAGCCATATAGATGCTTTACATGGTATCTCTGGTGCCTAGACTGACTTACCACTAGCTTTAGGCACGATGCAGAGCTTGGGACTGGCTGGGCAGGAGGAGCTGATAAGGTCTCTGCAGCCTGAGCTGGTATCGTTCTTGTGGGCATAAATGGGGGTTTGTTCAGTGTGGAGCTCTGACTGGTTAGAAGTGTGATAAGACCAGTTGAAATAAATAGACAACTTGAATTTTTACAGATAAGAATGATGAGCTTTAGCTGGTAAAATTTACTCTGAGTAAAGGATATGTTATTGCTGCTATGCTTCTCAGAGAAGCTGTGGGCTAGTTAGTATTTGTTAGTTATTAAGACAGTTCTGAAGGTTTATTTATTGCAGCAGTTCCCTGAGATTCACTTCATTTCTGTTGATTGTGAATTCTGTACAAGATGAAGTGTTGCAACATAATTCATATGCCATTACTGAGGTGTTTGGTTTTTTTTTTAAGATCAGGAGATAATTCATATGCAAGTTCCATTCTTAAATGCAGTCCTAATTGTCTACTGATTACACAAAACTGCAAATGAATAAACATTTTCTATTAAAGGATTTAATGCTGTGCTTCCTGTGTGCTTGTGAGGAATGGAACTGTGAGGACATCTCCACCAGAGATTCAGACCGTTAAAAGGGATTAAGAGTGGAAGGGGATCCCTACCATTTCCAGTAAAAGACTTCTGCTCAGAGTTACAGAGCAGTCCTCTTTCCTCTGACTTGTGGAGAAGCACACACATTTAGGTACTGCCCAGAAGCAGGCAAGTATACCAGTAGGTGTGTACAATTTATTTTAGGCAGCACTGACTCTGTATGTGCCTCATGATAGAGACTGTACTGAGAGATCTGTTCAGCGGCCAAGAGAAATATTGCCTGTGCCATACTGATACTGAAAATTGACTTCTGGGTTGTAGGATTCAAAATGTTAATTCTTAACTAAGCTTGCTGTGTTTGTATCAAGCAGTGTAATAGAGGAGCATGGGATAATAGTGCAACAATTAGATGGGCTGGAGTGCCAGCGCTAAAGCACATATTCCAGCTTAAATTCTGCTTGAGAATCCAAGCCTGTTGTTTCCTCTTGGCAAGGCACCTTTGGAGTCAGAGCCAGCTAATAGGAGATGCTAGGCATTGGGGCTTAACTGAAATTTAGGACATCTAAACCTACCTCTCTGGATACATGTGATGTGTTGAGACAGAGAGATATGGTTTTTTTGAGTGTTCTTGAACATTTTTTAAGTGAAGTACTAAAGATCAATTGTCTGTCTCCTTCCCATTGAATCTATGTAATCTTTATTTCAGCTTTCTCTTTTGCTGTGTGTGCTACATAAATCTAGTCCTAAAACATGTGATGTTCTTACTCAGGATTTGTAAACGGTATATACTTGTGGATAGCAATGTCTGAGACACAGATTCAGTGTTTTGCTTTCCAATATTTTAGCTGCCATAATCCTTGGATCTAGAATTTTCTTTTTCTTTCATATTATGTGTAGATGAGGGAAAATCCTTAAGATTAACCTTAAGATTTCCTGTCTTGGGCTGTAATCTGCCACTAAAGCAGACTTTTTGGAAATGCAGAATTTTAAATTCTATGTTCATGCCTGGACACGCCGTCATGTTTAGATCTTTAGTCTTTATTACTCTTTTGGAAACTGCAACAGATCTGTGATCAAAAAATAGTAAAATTCTTGGCCATGAGTTAATACAGCTCCTTAATGGAAGGGAATTTGCAGCTGCTAATATACATGCTTAGTCCATGTTCTGATTTGCTTAATATATTGTCACTTCACAGATGAAAGTGGAAACATGATGCTGAGGGAAATGATTTTAAAACTGAAGTCAATGTCTTGCAAAATTTACTGATATGTACTTAAAAACCCCATCCCAAGTTCTCAGCCAGTGGGAGCAGTGACAAAACAGCTTCCTTTACAGTCATTCTGTGTACTTATGAGAACTTGGCCTAGGGGCCTTTAGCTCTTTTATTTGGTTAAGGTTTTTGGAACTGAGATAAAAGTAATGATCAGATTGTCTTAATCATTCATAATAGCAGGGTTAGGAGATGAGAACTTTAGGCAGAAACTTGATAGCCCAGAAAGTTGCTTTATATCTTTTCTGTGATCTTAATGGATTGCTCTCTAAAAGAGTGAATCAGTGCTTGTAAGCGTAGTTATAGCATACACTATCTTTTGAATGCTTGCATTTGCAGTCTTAGATGCTTTTAATGAACTTCTTAGATGTATGTAGTGTTGTTGGTTTGTTGTTGGTTTGGAGTTCTTTTGTTTGTTGATTTGGGTTTTTTTCCCCATATGTTTGTTTAATAGAAAGCAAACTTAAGAGAAATGTCGTGATATTGATTCTCACATGCTTGGAGTTAACAGCTTCCTTAGTGCTGCTCTTCTGAGATGAGATGAATGGTCAAATGTTTATTTTGATCTAGGAATGATAACATCAATGAGCTGATTATTCCCACATCATTCCCTATGTTTTAGCCCAGCAAATCTGAAATCCCTTTCCTCTCTCACAGAAGACAGGCCAACAAAATTAAGAGTAGCATTTGGACACTTGATTCTGCTTCCACGTATAAGAAAAGTGGGTTAAATTTGTTTCAGACTGTCTGTAACACCTAAGAAATGCCAGTGTTTTGTCTGGTGATACTTATTTTCCTTAGCTCACCTCATTTCTTTCCCTTGAACCAGATTCAAGAGCATCTGGTGATTTTCTTTGTTTGTTTATTTTTGGGTTGTTTTGTTTGTTTTGGGAGGTGGATGTTTGTTTGCTGAGCCAAATCTGTGAGTCTGAGTCTGTGGAGATGCCACATGATAGAGCTACCTGGCTCTAAGTGCAAAAGTTTGAACACAAAAATTCATTGGTGTCTTGGAGGAAATTTCCATACATCGGTGACAGATACGCTCTGGTCACAATATGTGATATGAACATGAAGAGCTTGTAAAAGAAATAGAAGA
>WEIS01041752.1:0-24399 GCA_013389965.1 Todus mexicanus
GTTGGTGCTGGTCTCTCCTCACGTGTGACTAGCGACAGAACAAGAGGCAATGGTTCCAAACTACAATAGAGGAGGTTTAGACTAGATATTAGGAAAAAAAAATTTACAGCAAAAGCAGTCAGCTTCTGGAATGGGTTGCCCAGGGAGGGGGTTGAATCCCCATCCCTGACGTGTTTAAAGGGCGTTTAGATGTGGGGTTGGGGGAGATGGTTTAGGGGTGAACTTTGCAGAGTGGGGTTGAGGGTTGGACTCGATGATCCCAAGGGTCTTTTCCAACCTCAATGATTCTAGGATCCTATGATAATATTGACTGTTTCCTCCTCAGCTGGTGCTGCCCATCCTTCACATCCTTCAAACCGCCCTGCATCGCCGCGCCTGTTCCCACCCTGAAGACACCCCCTCTCCTCTCTCGGCACCTGCCATGCCCAGTTCCCTGTGGCGATGCCCGCACCGAGCGAGCAGAGGGAGGCGGCGGGGCCGGGCCCGGGTCCTGCGCTGCCAGGGCTGAGTCACCGGCCCGCCCGGGCCCCGCCCGGCACACGGCACCCGCCGCTTGCCAGGCTCAATGAGATAGAACATGAAAGGCGAAAGAACAGGAGCTGCCACGCCCGGGGCTGCGGGGAATCTCGCTTAACCCTTCTCCGCCTGCGCCCGCAGCGGGCCAGGCTCCGGCTCCAGGGGGACGGGGCACAGGTACAGCCCCAGACACCCCCTGCACGGCTCCCCCAGGGGGATGGGGACACAGGTATAGCCCCAGACACGCCCTGCACGGCTCCCCCAGGGGGACAGGGGCACAGGTACAGGCTCAGACACCCTGAGGTGGAGGGGCACAGGTACAGAATGGGGCACAGGTACAGGATAGGGCACAGGTACAGGCTCAGACACCCTGAGGTGGAGGGGCACAGGTACAGGATGGGGCACAGGTACAGNACCCCCTGCACGGCTCCCCCAGGGGGATGGGGACACAGGTATAGCCCCAGACACGCCCTGCACGGCTCCCCCAGGGGGACAGGGGCACAGGTACAGGCTCAGACACCCCCTGCACGGCTCCCCTGATGGGACACAGGTGGCAGGCACAGGTGCTGGGCATTACCCCCTCGCAGGCCCGCAGGGCTCTGCTGTGCAGGAGGAAGGGGCTGCAGGGCCCGGTGGCTCCGGCTGCAGCGGTGCCAGTGTCCAGGCGGTCACCGCTGTGTCCCCAGAAAGGACCCTGGGGTTGAGGAGTCCCTGATGAGCTCCAGCCCCCGTGTCTGGCGGCGGCTGGGCCGAGCCGAGCCGGGCCCGCTGCGCTGCCAGGCCCGGGCTGGTCCGACAGGCTCCGGGCAGACGGGAAGGGAGAGGCCGCCTGCGGCTCAGGAATGCGCAGCCCTTATCTCTGGCTCCCCTGCAATCCTGGGCAGGGAATAACTCTCCGGAGTTTGCCTTTCTCTCGCTCTTACTCACCCTCTGCCCTGGGTGGAGCCTGATCCCGGCTGGCTGGCGGTGCCCGTGAATCAGGCTGCAGGCACGTCCAGGGGAGCGGAGAGCCCGAGAGCACGACCCGCCACCTGCCCTGGCTCACCTGGCAAGGTAGGAGAAGGGCAGGCCCCTCCTGGGGGACCCGGGTGGCTGAGGGCGAGGGCTGGGGAGGTCCTGACCTGGTCCCTCCGCGCAGGGCTGGGCGCTGGGGATGTGGGGCAGGCAGTTCTGCGTGGGCAGGAGATGGCTGCTCCAACACGGAAGGGCTCCTGAGCTCCCAGCCACGCCATGGCTGCTCCATGGGCGAACGGAGAGTCGCAGGAGGGTCCTGCGGGGAGGGTGGATGTCCCGCACAGACAGCAGGCGCTGCTGCTGCTGAGGGGCGAGACCTACCGCTCCTCAGGTATCCTCATCAAAACTGCTTCGCAAACGCTTGACCCAACTTGTGTCCCGTCTCCTCCGCGAAGGCCACTGAGGAGCGGGTATTTCTGGACTTATCCCTGTCTTTGGGAAGAGGTCCAGCAGCCTAACTCCCTGTCCCGCAGCAGAGCCTGAACTGACCTCCTTGGATAGGAAACGCTGTAGGGTTGTGTGGCCAAGAGATTGGGACAAAGAGGAGTTCGCTGGTGGTAGCGCTGGGAAAGCCAAGGTCTGCTGCAGGCTGTGAGCCAAGAAGGAGCTCCTGAGGCCCACTCGGGAGCACCCTCACTTGCTCTGACCTCGCTCCACACGCATGGGTGTGTAGCTGTCTGCCGACACGGCCTGCAAGCAGCGACACAGTCGTGCACGTACATGCAAAAGCACAGACGGATGCGTGTGGACACATGCGTGCACAGGCACATGTGCACATCGTCACGAATTTTTTCCACAGATGTGAGCCTGTCTTGACAGAGCTCAGGTTTTGTGTGTGAGCGGAGGAAGGAGAAGGTCTTGTGTTCCTGTCCCTCTAAATTGACTGAGGTCAGTAGAGGTCAATTATGGCTTTTGTCTGGCCTGGGGACTGAGGTTCTCGATCTTCTGAAACTGCTAGAGGGGGAGGAGGCACTGGTAAAGGGACAGAGGAGCCTATAGCATCCTTTTTCTGCTGAAAACATTGAATTCATGAGCATTGCAGTAAGCTCAGCTGTGATGGAGGTCAGGGCTTTGGAGTTGTGTTTGTGTGACTAAGAGTTGTGTTTCCTGTCACCTGGCAGTGGGAATAGTAGTATTCTGAGGAAAAAAATTGTTATGCATTTCGTGTGATTGTAGGGAAAATTGCATGTCAGAGGAAGAAGTGAAAATGTTGCATACTGCAGTCTGGTACGATTCTGCCAGAGCAGAGTCATGGCTGGAGACATAGGCACCTGTGTCACTTTCCGAGTAACTGAAATTCACCTCAAACCTTGCAGCATTGGCCTTCTTTGTATCTTATGGTTAAACAGAACATTTTGGGCTGCTTATCAGGCCCCATTTGTCTGGATTTTCATAGCCCTGCTGAGGAAGAGGAGTTTTATGAACGCATTTCGAGAATCAGGATGTGGGGGAAAGTAAAAATGAAGGGCAGCATGCAGTTCTCCATATTATACCTTAACCTGTGGGACCCTTCCTTTAAGTTCTCTGTTTTACACTTCCTTATGCCTACTACCTGCTAAACAAAAGTCTAAGGAAAGGGATTGATTGAAAGAGAGTAAAGTAAGCTTGGCGTGTTGTAGGTGTGGTACTGAGGGACATGATTTCGTGGTTGACTCGGCAGTGTTAGGTTGGACTCGATGATCTTAATGGTTTTTCCCAAACAAAATGATTCTATGATTCTATCCGTTCAGGTAACGTGCAGGATCACTTTTCATTTTCCAGTAGCTGTAAATATCAGGTCTTGCCCTAGTGACTCTATCCAGGCCAGATTTACACCCGCCATTCCGCACCCTTTGTTGCGTAGGACAGTTAAGATGGACGTGCTGTCTCAATAACCACTTCACAAGGAAAATTACAACATGTAATTTTTCTGCTGCTTTTCGCTTCCTCTGGCCTGTAGGAAGGTCCCCTGGACGTTCTGAATGTCTGGCTAAGTTCCTGATTCTCCAGCAAAGGCTATTTTGTGAGATCGCTTGTATGGACTGATAAGCAGAGGTGAGTGGGAGTCAAGGAGGTGTTCTGAGGTGCTGAGCAGGCTCCCGGTTCTACTCTGCCACATGCCAGTAGCATTCAGTCCATTCACTACTCACTGTAGATACAGAAAGAATTGGTTATGCCAGTTCGTGGAGTCAGCTGACCAGCGTATGCGATATGGAAGATAAAGTTACAACCTCTGAAAACTCAGTAAATGTGTTGATTAAATTAATTGAAGTTGATTTCTCATCTGATGACCATGACTCCAGGTGAAGTGAGGCTCCTCGACCACAGCAGGCAGACATACCTTTTTTCAGAATGATAACAGAGATCTGTGTAGGACCGTCGAGAGTGAAGAACGGGAACACGTTCACTTGGATGCTTTAACACTGGGTGATTGTTCGAGGCTGCTCAGATGGCCAAAAGAAAAGACGCGGGGGTTGTATACACGACATTGTAACAGGAGTAACAAATTCAACATTTCCATCTTCCAGACGTTTTATCAGTAACCAAGCCTTTGAGTCTGCAGCCTGAAACCGAGAGAACACTGAGAATGGGAACACAGGGAAACTTCAGCAGAAAATACAGAAAGGAAAATCGAAAGAGGAGCAATTATTGCTGTGAGGACTCAGCAGATAGTCGTGGCTGAGAAACGGTCTAATTCACCCCACGTTTCACTGTGCCATTTTGGGGAACGTATTTGAGCCTGGAGTGGTGAGAAGAGTGGTTAACAGGAACTATCCAGCACCCTTTGTCCAAACTCTTGTAAAACTTCCATGGCAGGGTGCTGTGGCTCAACCAGAAAATTCTGAGGTACGCTTGAAAACTAAGAGTGCTGCAGGCACATCGTCGAGAGAGTGGCAAGTGAGAGGTGTTAAATTGAGACGTCCGTTCTTGGTAATGTCTGGTCCTTAGCAGAGGAAGCTAGCACAGGTAGGAGTAGCTTCTGGAGAGGATGATCATATCTGTCACTGCTGAGACAGATTATTCAGTCTGCTGCAGGAGGATTGGAAGGCACCAGCTGTCCCTCATCGCCCAATGCAGAATTAAAATTCATGCCTTAGACTGTATTCCAAGAGACAGGTCCCTCCTCAAATCATTTACCTAGTACAACATTTTCTGGAGAGCAAGCTAACATTTTCCCTGTCTTGTTGTCGCAGTGTCTGCTCAAGTAGTTTTACCTTCAGCATTACTGTCCTCTCCTAAAACTCACCCTTCCAGAATATTAGCAGCTTGTTTGCATATCATCTTTTCCATTTTAGCAGGCCAGGTTTTAATTTTTTTGTTCAATAATTTATTTCTAAACTTCGGGGCTTCTAGACACTCTGGAAAACTGAACATTTTTCACAACTCACCATAAGAGATGGAAGGGATGTTGTGGAATGTGGTGCACGGGCCAGCTGTGGCCCACTCACTGCTGTTGGCTGGACCACCCTTTGGAAATCACTGCTTTATGTTTTCGGGTGGGTTTTTTTGATATACCATTTGCTGCTTCTTTGACTCTCAAAATTGCTTTGATTCGTTTCTTGAGCAAGGTTTGGATGCACAGAGGGGGTTTGTGGCTAGCTGTGGACTCCAGCACACTAAAGTAAATTCTTTCGCCGGTGTTGCCTTTCTCCGCTTGCTGGTGTTCAGGGCGAAGGAAAGGCAAGGTGTTTAAGCCCAGCAAACTGTGCCTATACTCCTACATACACGCGGGGTCTCAGGCAGAGGCCCTTCCAGACGGGAGGCAGAGCCCTGCTCCCTCCGGGCTGTTCCCTCTGCTGTGCACACAGACCTGCCGAGCCCTCAGCTTTTGGGAGTGTCCTGAAGCAGAGAAGCAGGTCCGGCCAGGGAAGCGATCATCTGAGAGAGGTAGTCTGGGAACTTGCTGTGCAGGCAAAACACGTAGCAACAAGCACTGGAGTCAGCACTGGGAAGGAAGATAGAGCCAGCCCGAGGTGCTGAGACATCAGCGGCGGCTGACATCAGGCAGCAGCAAATGAGAGAGAAAGGAAACGTTGAACCAGTTTCCTTTTGCTTAGGCTGGGCAGATCCAGTCCATTGCCCTTGATTCTCACCCGTGCACAAAGAATCGAGGAAAATGCAGATCCTGTTACTTATTTTTTAATCTGTAGGGGTTTGTGGTGATCATCCACTCAGCATAGCTGAAACTAGAATTTCGTGCTACTCTTAGAAAAAAAAACCCCAACAGTTAAAGACCATTGAAATGGATCATAACATTGGCAGGGAGCAAATGGTGCAGGAGCCAACAGGTCTGTGCTTTTTCCAGTTTCTGCTCCTCATGTTAATCCAGCGGTAAAGGGAGAATTTTTTGCATCTAGCTTCATCTGTCGATGGCTTTTCCTTGTTCTGCCTACCCTAAACGTTTCCTTGTGGCTGAACATTTTTCTGTGCAGGGATAGCTGTAGACTGTGATCACGTCTCTGCTTACTCTTTCGAGTATTAAGAGAGTTCTGGTAGCTTTTGTTGATCACAAAACCTGAATGCTTGTGACAAGTACCAAAGCTAGTAAAGTCACCCCCAGTTACACCAGTGTGAACGGAAGCAGGCCTTGGGCCGAGCCAAAGGGAAATTTCCATTGGAGCCTCCCTCCTCCAGAAGAGCTCTCACTAATTGCAGAGGTAGAGCTGTATGTTCTTTTCGCTCCTCCTCTTTCTCCCCTGCTCAATTTTTTTTTGCTGAGGAGGGGAGGGATTGCCTTAGTCCTCCCTGCACAGAGGTGCGCTGGCACGGCAGCAGCCAACCCAGTGTCTTTGGGAAAGCCCAAGCAGACGGGTGGAGAAGACCTTTGCTGCCGAGAGATTGAATCCTGCCTCTCATCAGCCCATTATATCAGCCTTCATCTCCCTCTTGTTAAGTTTTCAACAAGCTCCTTCGTGCTTTGCTTTATCCACTGCCCCTAAGCATGGGAGGAGTTGCTCATAAACAGCTACAAAGCCTACCTTCTTTTTCTTCTTCAGCTTCCTCCTGAAGAAAAATACAACTATCCCATATTAGCATGCTAACGAGTAAGTTCTAAAGAGCTACTGTGCTGGATATTTGTTTCCTTCTGTAGCCTTCTCTGTACCTGTCTGTGTTCATTCCTGTCCCATCTGCTATACTTAGAAGAAGGATTTCTTGGTAAGGAACTAAAGTTTGCAGCTTTGGTTCACTCGTTATCTAACACGGCAAGGTTCTGATCATGACTGATGTTCCTGATAATTCTAAATTTATGGAAATGATTTTGTGAGATGATTGCTTAGGAAGCAGAGAGCTGCATGAAATGCCAAACAATGATAGCAGCCTTCTAGAATGTGTGGAGAGAGAAGACGCTACAGATCAAAGCTTTTTTCCTTGACTTCATGAAATACCAATTTGAAGTGACTGCGAAATCAGAGGAACAGTAAATGCAAAGTATGGCAGGACTTGTATTGAGAAGGTGGGAGCCAGTGTAGTGACTTGTCAAGTGATAAATGAAAGCTAGTCTGGGATCCCTGTAAAAATAAATTCACAGATGTTTCGTCTTGGTCCATGTGGGTTCCGTGGAACCGTGGTAGTGGTTCTGCTGTGCAGATGTCCCAGTAGAAGCTCTCTGTAGTGCAGTGCCTCCAGAGCACTTAATTCCACAACTGGTTATATGTACTGTGCTAAATTTTCACATCTCCCTGTTGTTGCTGTGTACCTTTCAGCTCATTTGTTTCTAGTCTGTTCACCGTGTCTAATGGGGCCTAGATTATGAGACCGTCTTAAGCAAGAAACAATTTAATAGTTGCTGGTACTTCATCTTCTGCAATGGGATTCTGACTCTTCATCAGAGTCTTTCACTGTAACTGTATGAACCGTATCAGAATCACTGTTCTGTGGCTCTGATTCTGTATATTCAGCTAAACCAGCAAGGCTTTTTGCCTGTAGCTGCTTGGGATTCAGGAAAATCAATTGGTTGTCACTGGGGCAACAGCAGGACTAAAAGAAAAAAACCACTAAATGTAGCAATCCTATCCTGTAGACCAGCAGGATGCTCATTGCTCCTTAGCTGTAAAAAAGCAAATGGCATATCAGGATGGGACAAAATGTCAGCACTGTATAAAGCCGTATCTGTCTTGCAGCTCCAGTCGCACCATCTCAAATAAGAACACAGTAGAGAGACAACAGACTAGAGGATCATCAGAGGCACAGAGCAGTTTCCACCTAAGGAACAGTTGAGTAAGTTAGGGTTCTCCATCTAGAAGGGTGGTGAGTGATCAGAGACTTGACAGATGTATAGTCAGAGTGGCACGATAAGGGCCAATAGGAGTTTTATTTTCCTATCCAAAGCACAAGCAGCAGATTCAAAAGAGAAGGAGCCTGTTCTTGACTGTATTGCCCAGCTGTAGAACTCCCTGCCCCTGGCTGTTCTAGATGCTGAAATTTTATACAGGTTTAGGAAAATGGTGAGTTACGACAGCAAGATCCTTTGATGCTATCAACAGTCTTTAAAGCATATCTAGGTCAGGAGGTTCTTGAGCCTCACGTAGCTAAAATTGGCTCAGAGAAGCTGATGAAGAATCATAAATGCTTAGCCCGTCCCTATGTTATCCACCCCATCTGCTCCTAGTCTCTGTTGGAGATGGGCTTCAAGGCTTGGTGAACCTCAGATCCGATCCAGTACAACTGATTTTATGTTCTCTTCTAGAAACACAGGGTAAAGAGAGGGTCCAGACATAGAGAGAGTGAAGCCTGAAGAGACTGGGAATTTGTGCACTCTCTAGTTAGAGAAACCAGAAAGAAAACACCACAATTGATGTGAGTTAGTAGCAGGCGCAATGCAAAGATGTCCAGAGGGGCTTTTACCTTACAGATGTTTAGTATTAAAGGAGACAACACAAAGCACAGTCTACTGCATAGAATGGGACTGGGAAAATAGATAATCTTTCTGGAGGATTATAATCTGAGTCATCACCATTTATCTGAGGAAGAACTGTCTCAGAAATTTACACAAACTGATATAAAGATGTTATTTTGAATACAGTGTCAGGGTAAGGACGTGAGTGCACGTAAAACCGCTGTACACTCGTCTGTGCCAGCACAGGGCAGGATGTCCTCGCAGCCATCTGTGCGAGACCCAGTGTGAGATGCCAGATTTCACAGCTCCCTTTTCTTGAAGAAGTAGCTGCCTTTTGTTTCTGACAAGGAACATGTGTGGCGGGTACTGCCGGTTTGCACTTATGTTTGTGTAAACTTAGCTTACTTCACAGCAATGTGATCACAAATCCACACACTCATGGCCAGTTGTTAGCTGGATAAATGTGCTGAAATCGTTACAGGGAATAAAAGCACAGTGCTTTCAAAAGACCATTAATAAGATCTCTAACAAAGTTTACTGAAAGCCAGTGGTAATAAACTCTGAAATTATTAAATCCAGAGATAATTGCAGGGAACTTTGGAAAAAAAAATAACCAAGTGAGCTAAAAGGCTAGGATAATGCAAATGAAACCATGTACTGCCCGTGCAAGGCAATTTATACAAAGGAAGCTTCATTTACTTGAACCCCAGAGGGTAGTGCATGGTTTGGGTTGGTGAAGGTGAACGTATACTTAAAATAAGCCTCCACTTCTTCAAATCATCTAAATAAATGCTTTCTGAAATGTGATTAAAATCCTACGTTACCCTAAATTAATAGGTCTGCATTAGGTAGCTAATGAAGTAGTAATTTATTAGTATCAATCATTATAAGAGAGTGTGTTTTTAGTAGCAATTGAACCTTTCTCCAGGGCTGCTCAGGAGTTCAATGTTTACGTAATCAGTAAATAGTCTAGTAAAGTTCCATGACAAAGTTTGAGGGAACGGTAAATATCATATTTGCTAAATGACAGTAAATAACAGTAAAAATCACGACATTGCAATATGATTAAATGTATTTTAATACAGCCAGCTATAAAAACAATATACAGAAATCCAGAATCAAGCTTGCAATTGTAGAATTGAAGATTTGGTGATGTGAAGATGAATTAAATTACCAGAGAAAGTTCAGAGACTTCTTAAGGAAGAGCCACAAATGCTGTCTAGGGACAGGAGACCAGCCCCACCAACAGAGTCTGTTCAGTTTGTCATGGAGAGAGCTGGGCAGGGATTTACACTGCACCTGAGCAGACTAAACAGCTGGTAGCAGGTCATTTTTCGATTGTGCAAATAGAGACATTAAAATACAGTTAAAATCTGAACTTAAAGGTTACTTTGTGAAATAAGATGCATTTTCGCTGCAGTAAAAGTAAATGAATGCTGAAGTCTCTTGCTAAGAAAATAGTTGTGTCACAGCTATTTGGTATTTAAAAATAAATATATCTTTCTAATAGATACATTTAAATATAGTTACTGGGAGGAAAGTTCTCGCCTGTGTGTGCCAGTGACCAGAGTGCTTAGGCTGGCCGTGGGCTGGCTCTTTCTCACCATTTACATCTGCACTTTTCTGCTCTGCTTTCCTCTGCTAGCCAGGCTTTTGCAGAGCAGGACGGTGCGCTGCACGCTCCTCACAGCTGCTGCTCTTCCATCCATACACTAACCCAGCGGCGATCATCAGCTCCTACTGTAGGACTTCTCTGGAGGAGTCAGGAAGCAGTTTTCCTCGTTGCACAACGGGATAAATGTCTTTAGGTTTGTTCATCTCCCTGACCACAGGCGCAGGTAGAATGAGGCAGTGAAATGTGGAGCTGCTGTGTGCAGGCCAGATACTGACTCACAATATTCAGGGCTAAGGTAATGATTTGCAATATTACATGAGATGATGTAACAGTCCCCCTTGACGTACTCTTAATCTGCTAAAAGGCAGTTGTGATATACACTAGACAACAGACAGGTTGGGATTAAAATAGGCACTTTAGTAAGAAGTTTTATTTCAAAAAATAATCATCATTGGATAGGTTTGGTTTTAACAGATTTGCACAAAGTTCAGTGTTTTATCTCTTTCATATTTTGGTCAATGAAGTAAAATCACTTGTGATAAAGTTTTTAGGCATTTGATTATTGTGAGAGCCAATGAAGATAGAAGATAGGGCAGGTACCTTGGATCACTTGATAAATTGATGCATCACAATTCATTATTAAATGTAACTTAACGTAATTAATGAATCCATGTATAAAAGTATCAATTTCATACTTACAAAAAGGAGACTGTATACCAACAATTGTTGAAAAAATGCGTGGGTATCGGAGTAGCCAGCCAGCTGAAGTGCAATGTCACGGCAACATCCGTGGATGTACGAGCAAGAGCAGGGAGGCAGTTTTGTCTCAAATACAGTATTGGTAAGAGAACCATTGGAATGCTGTGTCCAGCTGTGCTGGCTGCATTTTCAAATGGACCAGGAACAGAGTACAGAAGAACTGTTAGTACAATTTGGTGGCTCACAAAATATTGTACAGTAACAGTAGGATTCATCAGCCTTGATACGGGTGTCTGCCTTAGTGTGAGACAGCTACTCACTTCATGGTCGTGAGTGGATTTTGGTGGTTGGTAATAGTAGTATGGACATTAGACATTCATGGAGATGTTCTGCAGTGAAGGTGCCTGAAGCTGGGTGACACTGATCTGTCCTACTGTAGAACTTGTGTTTGAAAGTACAATGGAAAACGTAAAAAGCCTGCTCCAGTTTCTTTCCTAGCTGTTTAAAGACTGAAATCTGGAACCACCCATCTCCTAGACAGGCTCTGGTATAAAGCATGGAGAGTTTCAAGCAGGATTTTGGTAGGATGCATTGTATGACAGGATGAAGGTAATCTTGGACTTAAAAAAAATTGAAGACTGAGCACCGGAGCTTTGAAAGACTGATTTGTTTATGTTTGTGGGAGAAAGATTAAGAGAATACTTTGTCAAATGTAAGCATCAATATTAGCAGATGAGTCTCATCCCATACTCCTTTGATTTTATTCACTTACTCTCCATCAGCTATAAAGGGCAGCACAAGGCAATTAGCTGGCTTGGAGGCACATTACAAACCTGCATTTTGCTAATGAGTTTGATCCGTGGGGAGCAAGCTTCATGCCTAAACTTAGGTGTTTAGTGTCATTTTTAAGGTCATTTAGGGACTCTTTACAAGGGCATGTGGTGATAGCACAAGGGGCAACAGTTTTAAACTGGGCGGTAGGTTTAGATTAGATGTTAGGAAGAAATTCTTCATTGTGAGGGTGGTGAGACCCTGGCACTGGTTGTCCACAGAAGATGTGGATGCCCCATCTCTGGAAGTGTTCAAGGGCAGGCTGGATGGGGCTTTGAGCAACCTGGTCTACTGGAATGTGTCCCAGCCCATGATGGCCAGGTTGTAATGAGATGATCTCTGAAGGTCCCTTCCAACTCAAAACATTCTGTGATTCTATGATTTTAGGTGCCTTAGGGTGTATAAAACATAGGAGATGTGGCATAAGCCCTACGAGAGACTCACACTTTTCTTGACCAGCAGCTGGAGGCCAGGCAAGATACCTTAGGGCATCCCATATGCCATTAAACAGCTCTGTGTGGACACCGGAATTGCTCCCTTGGTTATAGTTAGTTTGCACTTTATTTATATTTCATTTATCCAAGGCTTAAGGGTTAGGTGCTGGGAAGAATTTAATTTTTTTCCCCTTGGTACCTAATTTGGCTTCTGGATTTTTTCTTTCATCTTCCTCCAAAACAACAGGGATTGGACAGCAGGATAGGTAGCGGCATATACCAGTATGCTTAGTGGTCTTAAAGAACTTCTCAGGTCCCGTATTGGTTTGTTCTATTCACAAGATCATGTTTAAAACAACTGCTGGGATTTTTTTTCAGGTCATATTGGCAGGATGTCGTAAGAGTCCTTTGCTTTCTTGTACAGCGTAGGGGCGGAACCCTTCCCGGGATGCTCTTCAGCGATGTGAAGATGAATTAAGCTGATAGAGCTGCAGCTGCTGAAGGTGTGAAGGGCACTGGTGGGGTGCTTGAGCTTTCCCATTCCCTTCTGATGATAGTACTTTGCAGGTGTTACGGCTCTGGGCCTTTTCTATTAAGGGTCTTTAGGGTCTTACTTTTTTCAGTACTTGTGATGTAAATGGAACGAGGGAAGTTCAGTGTTTGTCTTGGCCTGATGGTATCTTGCACTCTGGAAACTGATTTTATTCCTCAGACCCTAAATGTATATCAGACCATCAGCTTCCCAGCTTGCACAAACACAAGGTGCAGATACTTGCTCCCCTTCTGAGCAAGTGCACACGGGGCTGTATCTTTCTGAATGCATTCCAGATAATTCCCAAGAGCTGTAAAGTGCTTTCACTCTCCAGAATCTGATTCAGTAAGTTAGTTTTCTCTTAAGAGCTGCAGAACATTTAAGGTATTTTTAAATTTAGAAGTCCTGTTTAGTTATCATGTGAGCTGTTTAAACTCAGAATTGATCTACTTCTGTCAAGGATTCCGTCAAGAGATGTACTCGAGCGCGTGCACAGCCAGTGCAGCGTGCATGGGTGGTTGAAACTGGTGCTCTTGCTTACCCGTCCTGTGGCAAGTGTCGCGAACGTATGTGCCTTATGGCGCACACAGACGCTTTCTGTGTGGCTCTGGTGCTGCTCCTCTGGCGCTCCCGGGGGCACTGACCCACTCTGAACACCCCACAGAGTTCATCTGTGTGCGCACGGCCAGCTGCACACTCAGTTACAACTGCTGCCGCAAACAGGCCATCTCACAATCCAGACAAAAGCATGAGCGGTTCCGATCCTTCTTGAACTTGAAATTCCTCAAATCAGAATGAGGATCTGTTCAAGGGAAACAAAGTACAGGGCAGCTATACTTCAAAAGCGAGCAAACACTAGAACTTTCTCACGCTTAGGCTTGGGCTATGTAGAGTCTTCTTAAGGGGACCAGGATACTCTTGTTACAGTTTTCCTGCCTTTTTCAAGGTCTAATTGCTCCGTCCTGGGACGGATGGTCCTTGTTAAAGGACAGTAAATGTTTGCTGATTAGAAATGTAACATCTTGCTCTAATACAATGCTCGCTGTGTTTTAGAACTTGTTTTCAACAACAGTGTAATGGTCAAAACACGCTAATTGTAGCTACTTTTTAATTTATTGTGCCCACTCGTTAAGGATGTCACAGAATCATAGGATTTCCTAGGTTGGAAAAGACCTTTAAGATCACGTAGTCCTTCTAGACTTGTCTTTAGGTCTTTGCAGGTCACAAGTTGCTTCAGGCTTACGGTGGCAGAAACATTAATTTCTAGGCTTTGTTCCACAACTCTCAGATTTGTGCATCTATTTTGGAAGAAATTTAAACCACCTGAAGGAAGCGAGGAGGCTTAATGACTAGAGCCTTGCCTGGGCAAGGGCAGGAACGGCACACTCAGCAGGCTGCAGGTGCTTTCCAAGCGGGGTTCAGTGGTGCTTTCTCAGCATTAACTTCTAAGAAGGAGCTGCCTGAATCAGAACAAGCCGTCTCCTCCTCGGCTCTCCCTGAGCGAGCCGGCGCGGGTGCCGGGGCAGGTTTTCAGCCCATCAGCCAAGGCCGCTCACGCTCTGGCACTTGGTGCCCCCCAGTTCAGGTGTTTGCTGTGGCCTCGGCACCTCTTTGCGCAGGTGGAGGTGAGGGCAGGAGCTGAGCCCTCCCTGCCCAGCCCCATCCCTGCGGTCAGCACGGATCTTTGCTGAATGCTCCAAGTCTGGAGCCCCCTCAGTACAGCCTCAGGTGGGAGACAGTTGTGGAGGCCGGTGCCCCCAAATGCCCCTGGAAGCTGCTCCAGCCTGGCAGCGCCCATGGCGCATCTCTCGCCATCACCCTCCGGACACCGCCGGCGACCGCCTGTCCTGCATCGCCCTGTCACCAGAATCACCCCGGGAGCCTCACCAGCTCCCTGTCTGCTCGCTCCCTGTGACCAGAGGCTTAGAGAAAACCATGAGGACCACTTTGCTTTTCCTCACTGGTGCTGTTTTTCCTGCTTCTTCATGAATATACTGACTGCCACAAATCCTTAGAGAGCTCAGGTGACTCCTCTTACTGTAAAAACTACACACGCCTTTCCCCTGTGGTTCCTGAACTACCTTCCAGCCACAACTCATGGGATGGTGGAGAAGTGTTCTGATGAAGTATCGCATGCCTGTCCCATTTGTAGATACAGTCCTACAGAACCATCCTACAAGGTCCTGCAGCAGGGAGGTCTGCAGAGGAAGTATAGCTGGGGAAAAGTGCTTCGATTTGAAGCCGCTGCCTGCTAGTTTAATTCTATGCCCTTTTAGGTCGTGTACTGGAGGGGAGAATGAACAGCTGTCCCTGGTCATACTTTGTAGATGTCTTCTGTAGACTAAAGAGCCATAGTTCAGGATTATAACAGCCTTTTTCAAGATGTGAGGAATGAGACTTTCCTGTTCACAATGCATTGGGGTTGTGTTCCCTCAGCACCTGTGTAGAGGTGTTATTCTCTCTATTCCTTATCCAATAATGCTCAGCATTACCTGACACTTCCTTCAAAGGTCCATCTTCTCCTTGATTTATAACAGTATTGAAATTATAAAATATAAAATTAAGGTTATTTCACCAGTTTAAACCTATCAGTATTATATTCCCTCTCCCATTTTGAGTGTCCCATCAGTGTCATAAGGTTCTGCTGCTGCTGCCCTGGTCTTTGTAGTGGGCTCTCATCATTACCTCACACTGTGAGCAGTCTGTTGCCTGCACGCCGTCACCCCTTCTGGGGGTATCTCTGACATCTTGGTCTCATACCCAAGAATGAATGGAACATGGGGAGCATCTCCTTAAAATGAAAGGCTGAAGACGCTGCTCAAATAGTTAATAGTAGGTACCTAGGTGTCTTGAGCACACCAAAATGGAGATATATATAGTGGACTGCTCTTTGTTTTCAGAGAAAAGAGGTTGAGAATTAGAGTTGGAAGATAAATCTATAGACAATTCAGACTGCAAATACATCTTCGTGTGTAGACTGTAAAGACAATTATCTGTTGGGATACGTCACACAGGGACCTGGTAGTCTCAGATGCTTCCTTTATATTAAGACCGTATTTTTTTCCTGTTGCATCATACAGCTCTACTAGGAGTTACAGTTTGAAGTAGGAGGAACTTGTGAGAGTTTGAGGCAGGACTAACGTAGCACTGATCTGTGCAGGTAGTTGGGTAAGAAACTCCACTCAAGCTTTGTTTTGAAACTAGCTTTATACTTACTGCTATTAACGAGTGTGTTAAAGGCGATGCAATTACAGCTGCGTTCACCCTCTGCACTCACACCTCCATTAATATAACTTGGCACGAGTGGTCAGGGACAGCCACACGTGTTTAGTAATTATAAGGAGGTCTTTCTGTTGGCATATCATTGTTGGGGCCCCAGGAGAAGCATGTCCAAGCACTGACATTACTCAAGGGTCGGAAGCCAAAGTGCTTTGAAGCTCTTTGCAGATCAGGAGGATATTATTTATCAATCTGTGTTTGTGGCACTACAAGCTCTTCTTCCAAAAATTGGTTAAAATTAAATTTGTCTTTAGTTGCAAATAATAGGTTCCTTACAGACAATCATAAAATACTGAATATGAGCCACATCAGTTCAGATTTTTCCCAACAACCAGAGACTGAAGAAGCAGTTGTGTTCCTTGTTTTATTTCTTCATGGATGTCATGAAGACTTGTCTGACTTCTGACCATATTACAGCAGCAGGATACCCTTATACTTGCCTGCATTCCACTCACACCCTCTGCTTTTATCCCTGTGGTGAGGGTGCCTTTGTATACATGCATGGGCTTTTTGGTATAGTGCCACAGTATGCACAGTAAATATTTTTTGTAGCATTTGGAAATGTTTTAATGGAGTCCAGGCGGTAATCAGCAGCAGTGTTCTTTAGAAGGGTAAAAGAAAAGGTACCTTTATAACAAAAGGCAAACTTAAGCTTAGCAATCAGCAGGGTAAAAAAATAAAGCTGGGCATCCTGTTAGATGCATTGTACTTGTTCATCACAGTGCTGCCAATTTGATTTGTTCCTTATTTTGTCCAAAATCATTTCTCTGTGTTAAAGAAATGCTTAAGTGATTATTGCCTTTGTCTAATTCAAGGTTGCGTATTTATTCAGAATGAACTTTCTTCAACATTTCCCTGTGTGCTTTGAATCTCTTCCCTTTTAATTTCGCCATCGCGAACCCCCAACTCTCACCATTGGGATGTGTCTCATTATGTGTCGCTGGAGTGAAAGTGCTCTCATTGTTGGTGTTTTTTTTTTTTTTTTTGCAGCTCTCCCTCCCCTCATGGCTCGTCGATCTCAAAGCTCCTCGCAGGGGGACAATCCCCTTGACCCTAACTACCTTCCCCCCCATTACAAGGAGTATTACCGTTTAGCTCTGGATGTGCTTACTGAAGAGGGCAAGGAGAGTTACCAGCGCTTCCTGGCAGAGGAAGCAGCCCCTGATTTTCTTTCCAACTCAGAGGTTGATCACATCATACAGAATCTCCAGAAACCCCAGTATGCCAATCAGGAAGGGAGCACAGATACCGCAGGTGACAATGACATGGATGGATCCTCTGGAACTTACTGGCCCATGAACTCAGACCTTGCTGTCCCCGAGCTTGACCTGGGCTGGCCAATGGTCTTTGGGTTCAGAGGAACAGAGGTGACAACCCTTGTGCAACCACCACCCCCGGACAATCCCAGCATTAAGGAGGAGGCTCGCAGAATGATTCGAGCTGCTCAACAGGTGAGACAGCAAAGAACCCAATGAGAGCAGAGATAAAATTATATTTGTGTGAAAGATGAATCTGAATGCATCAGGTCCTTGGCTAATTCCCTTAACTTTGCTCCCAGGACCTGACAGAGGGGAAGGATGATTCTAAAGCTATTGTTTACTGCGTCAAAGCTGCCCTCTGCTCCCTAGTCTCATGGAAAAGTGTGTAAGATCGTGTTAAAATATGCCAAGAGTTCACAGAACAGTTGAGGTTTAAAGGGACCTCTGGAGATGGTCCCCCTGCTCAAAGCGGGGTCGATTTTAGAGGGTTACTTTGGACACGTCCTTGAGTATCTCCAAGGATGGAGACTCCACAGCCTTTCCGGGCAGCCTGTTCGTATTCAGTCATCCTTACAATAAGGAGGTTTTTCTTATGTTTAACTGGAATTTCCTATATGTCAATTTGTGTTTCGTCCTTTCACTAAGTACCTCTGAGAATTTGGCTCCACCTTCCTTCCATCAGGTATTTATGCTCGGTGGCAGTGAGGTTTTCCCCTCACCCTCACATACAGAATATGCACCCTAGGCAGCAATGCTGTTTCCAGTTGTGGGGCCCATGGGTTTAAAGAAACCTTTAGATGGGAAGGTTCCTGCTTGAAAAGCAGGTTGAAATAGGGATGGTGTAGTAGCTTTGGAACATGAGGTGCTGGGGAATGTGAGCGGTCAGGGCATTAGAAAGCACAGATAACTGATGTCTTTCTTGCATTCTTTTCCTAGGTGGTAGCCATAGTGATGGACATTTTCACCGATGTAGACCTGCTATTTGAGGTGCTGGATGCTGCTGCTCGCAGAGTGCCTGTGTATATCTTGCTGGATGAAATGAACTCTCAACTCTTCCTGGATACAGCTGCTAAATGCAGAGTGAATCTTAACTATGTGGAGGTGAGCAAACAGCAGACCTGCCCTCCCCTAATTTGCATCCTGAGGGGGATATGAGGGCTGTTATGACAGTAAAAACCTGAGAAAGGAGAAAATATGCCAGAGCGTAGTGAAAGATGAGTATGAAGAAAGCTGGGAGAGCCGGCACAAAGTACAGGGCTGAGGACACCCAGATGAACCTGTTATTAATCCATTGTGTATGCAGACAATCACAAGAGCTGAAGTATACAAGTGTCAGCAGGGTGGAAGTTAAAAGAGCAAGGAGAAGAAGGAGGGGCTGGGAGAGGGAAGTAACAGCTTCCAACTGAGTCGGTGCCTTGTCTGGTTTGCAGTTCCTAAGGGTGAGGACAGTTTCTGGCCCAACCTACTACTGCCGCACAGGGATGTCCTTCAAAGGCCACGTGAAAGAGAAATTCCTCTTGGTGGACTGCATGGTGGTGCTAAGTGGCAACTACAGGTGAGAAACCCAGCAATGTTACATCTCATTCCAGTGAGAACGAGGCTGGTTAATTGGTAAAGCAGTGTTTCGGCACTTCCAAATGAACAGCAGTAACAGAAGCTTTTCTCAATGAAGGATTTTGAGGAAAATACAGCATTTTGCAACTGAGGCAGATCCATCAGTTAAACAAGCCCTTAAGCCCAGACACTCGAAGCCAAGCTTCCTTCACAGGTGCAAGATTCTGCATTTGCCTTTGCTGAACTTTCTGAGGTTCCTGCCAGCACATTTCCCAGCCTGTTGAGGTCCCCCTGACTGGCACATCAGCTGCACCATCCCCCCATTCTGATGTCATCTGCAAGCTCGATGAGGGTGCATAGTATCCTGGTGTCCAGGTTGTTAATGACAGCATTAAAGATGATTTCCCCAAGCCCCGACCTCTGAGGAACACCCCTTATAACTGTCCACCAGCTAGACTTCAAATCACTGACTACCACCTGTGAAACTACACAGTCCAACCACTTCCCTGTGTGGCACACTCCTTCAGTCCACGGTGTTCCAGTTTGGCCACAAAGATACTTAAGTAAAGGCCATGTGGAAACCTTCACTAAAGTCAAGAAGAACATCATCTTCTGCCGTCCCCTTCTCCACCCAGCCAGCCTTCTCTTCAGGGGGCAATCAGATGGGGTCAGGCATGGTTTGCCCTTGGTAAATCCCTGCTGTCTGATCCCAGTTGTTTTTCTGTTGTTCCTGTGCCTGGGAATGGCTTCCAGGAAGATTTGCTCCACAGTTTTCCCTCAGACTAAGGCAAGGCTGACTTGTAGTTCCTTAGTTGATCCTTTTGCTCTTTGTAAAGATAGATGTGCATGACATTGTAGTTACAAAACACAATTACAACCCAAAGTAACTGCCAGAACATCTACTTCATATTAGGATGAGCATCAGCTCACTCTCTTGCTGTTGCTACTACTGACTGGCTTTTAGAGCAGAAGTCATTTATTGCCTTGTTAAATCCTCTGCAAAGATGTGATGACAAATCAGTTCATAACTCTGAGGCCTGGGAACAAGGGTGTCTGACAAACAGCTGCCTGAGCGGTCTATAACATCAGGAGAATTTTCTTCAGGCAAACAAATGCTTTGATGTAAAGTGCTACAATTGTGTTACTTGATGCTAATACACTGTCACTGCTTTTGTTTCTCTTTGTAGTTTTATGTGGTCGTTTGAGAAGATTCACAGAAGCATTGCGCACATCTTCCAGGGGGAGCTGGTGGCCAGCTTCGATGAAGAATTCCGGATTTTGTTTGCACAGTCAGAGCCTCTTGTTCCTCCAGCCAATGTCTTGGCAAAGGCAGAGAACACGTTTGCCATGGCTCCTTTTGGCAGTAACATGCCTTTCTTTCCAAAAAAAGGCCCACTGATGTTCCAGAGGGATGACAACCTTTTTCCCCCCTTCATGGACCGAGTTGATCCAGACAGGTACTTCCTGTCAAATTTCAGGCGGGATGACATGTTGCGCCATACTGTGGAGGGGTCAGCCATGCGCATGTATAAAAAGGTAGAAATGGAGAATTCTCAGATGGATCCCGTCAGGGGTTTTCTCCGCTCCAAGCAGTTGGAGCTGGATGCTTTTAAGAGACACAGTTTTGCAGAAGGAACATTTGAAAATTTTGCTTCTTCCAAACAGTATGCCAGGCAGATGTTCATGAACAATATGGATGAATTTAAAATCCAGTCTAGTCATTTTCAGAAGGATCAGTTCTACCAGTACCAGTTTGAACATCCCCATCTTTCTGGGAGACCTCAGGGACTCTTTGAGAGAATCCGAGGTGGTAGACCAGGATTCAATGAACTGGAAGACTACGGAGAGGGACCCAGATACCCTGAACTTGAATCCAGTTTTCCACAGGAGGGTTTTCCCTTAAGGCTGGATTATGTGCCTTCAAATTCTTCCAGGGAAGTGAGACATGGCTCTGATCAGCTGAATCCTGCAGGCAATGGCCCAATGGGAATGATGTTAAGAAGGCAGAACATAGGACAGAAATTTATTTGCCAGACTTCTCCTACACAGAAACAAAGTCTGGAACAACGCCTGTTCTTACAAGACAAAGATGAGGACCAAGATGAAGACAAGAACACACAGGAAAATAGAACAGGTTTACGTAACTGGAGGATTTCTTCATACCTTAGTGCATACCAGTCCGAACCAGAAGAAGGTCTTCCAATGCCTATGGAATCAGAGGCATATAATGATGCTCTAGGGGATAACCTCACAAAGCACCCCACTGACCTTGTCCCAGCCTTCAAGTCCCCTATATCTTTTAATAGCAAGTCACTGGGAATTGAAAGTGCCAAAGAATTTGCAGATCCTGATAGAGTAGGTGAAGAAACGCCATTAATGAAACAAGATGCCTTTAGGTCCAGGATAAATCCTCTGATCCAGCGGAGCTCAAGACTCAGGTCCTCTCTAATTTTCAGTGCTGCCAAGTTAGACCAGCCTAACACCACAATAGAAAAGGTTCAGATGATCCAGAAAGAACAAATGTCCAGTGAGCTGACAAAAGACAATGAAACCGTAAAGACAGCTGCCTCATCTAAAGTGGCAGAACTTTTAGAGAAGTACAAAGCTGTGGGCAAAGACACAGAGCGAGCCACAGTCACTCATACCAAAGCTGTTTCCGGTTATCTACAGGAAGAGTCACAGAACACAGAGAAGAAATGTACCAAATCCGTGCAATATAAGATTCTCGAGAGTCGGGTACTAGATTCCAAAGACTCCTGCAGCACTTACAAAGTGCACGGAGAGGTGGACAGATCATTTGGAATGGCCTCCTCACCCCCCCAGCTTGTTGACACATTGAGTAAAGATCCCCTGGCACATATTGGCACTAAGGTGGACAAATTATCATCTCGGTTTTACCCCATAGATAATAAACCTGCTCTTCCAGAGAAGGAGAGTCTAATATATGTAGGAGACACTCAGAAATTGAGTCTTCCAGAGAAGAAGGAAAGAGTGACATTCAAAGATGACACTCAAAAATTAGTCAATGCAGAACTGAAGAAACCACAGATGAGGCCAAATACCACATCAGTTCTTGAAAACTTATCTAGAAGTCAAGGATCTGACAGCTCTCTCAATAAATCTGAGGAAGACTGTTCAAAACAAGAACAAAATCCAATGGAATTTTTAAGAAAAGGGTCACTACGGCTGAAGCAGCTTTTGAACCCAAAAGGTGAAAAGAAATTGGAGGAGGAATCCACTTCTGAAAGTGGAAAATCTGACAAGCCGGCTGTGGTTCTCAAACGATCTTCCATAGGGGACTGTCCAGAAATGATGGAAGAAGAAAAAGGCCATAAATATGCAACACCGCTCCCTCCCAAAAGCAGTCAGCCAACACAGGGGAGATTTCCTTCATCAACAGCTAACATCCTGTACAGCAGCAACCTGCGTGATGACACCAAGGTCATTTTGGAACAAATCTCTGCAAACAGTCAGAAGAACAGAGCTGAACTGGCCAAGCAACTACCATCCACTAGTAATCCTGACCTTTCTAAGTCAACTACAAGCTTGGAAAGGAAAGGTGAGAAGGAGAAAAGCTGTAACATCCACAGATCAGAGAGTTTTGGGAGCCAGAAACGAAATCTTCAGCGGCAACCATCAGAGGATAGAGAGACCCTCCTGAAAAAAATGGAGAATATGCGGAAGGAGAAGCGAGTCTACAGCAGATTTGAGGTCTTCTGCAAAAAGGATGAGCATACAAGTCAAAGTGAGGAGGAGTATGACACAGATGCCAAAGATAAGAAGATGGGAAAATTTATGCCCAAAATCCTGGGGACCTTCAAGACCAAAAAATGATCATAGAAATACTATTTAAGTCCATTTAACCACTGACTGTCAGAGGGGAATGAGGAAGCAATGTGTTTCTGATGGTTATAAGCACCATAGGCAACACTCTTCGTGGTTAGTGAGTGGAAATGTGGCCAGCATTAGACTCCCATGGCACAGTTTGCCCAGTAAAGCCACATGGTGTCAGGCAACCTTATAACAGTATGTTTCAAATAAAATTACTAAATTGCCAAGATGCTTAAAACAAAGCAATAAAGTAAGAGTCTCTTTATGTTATGCTCAGGGAATATTTTCAGCAGACTAATCAATGCTGCTTTCAGAAGGAAGGACTGACTGAAAAATAGAAATTCCAATACTTGAGCCCAGTCCAGGAAAAAGAAATACCTGCAGACACGCAGGTGCATTAACTGGAAAACGTGTTTAAAGACCAGTTCTTTCTCAGGTACAGTTATCTTTTCTTCTTACCTAGTCAGGTACCAAATATGTGAGGTACCTTTTTGAAGGTTTACAGGAGAAAAAAACTGTAACCAACTTTTTGCCCTTATCTTTGGTTATGGTCTTGTCTAGCAGCACATGCTCAGCTTTCACATTTGCCATTTTCTGAGCCCAGTGGTTCTGTTTTGTTATTGGTTTGTTTCCTTACGTATAATGGAAGTATTGCTTTAGGGGGTGAGCTGCAACAAGCAGCTGAAAGGCCACAAAAAAGGAAGTTGATATGCTATTAATGGAGAAAGACCTGGTTTTAGGACTCTTTCTCAGCTGAGCCAGGAATTCAATTAAGCATCTAAAATACTGTCTTGGCCACGTAGTAACTTCCTTGACAGTGTAACACCAATTCATGAAGTGATTGTTGGGAGGAGGGGGCATTCATCTGTTAGGACATCTCTTTCCATGGGAAGACAAGGAAAGAAGGAACTTGTAACAGTGGAAGGAATAAGGCTGCTGGAATTTTCAAACCCAGAAGTGCTTTATCTCATGCAACTCTCTTGTAGTAGTTTGGTACCAAGGTTGACCATGCCGGTTTAGAACAGTCCAGATTAGTCTGGAGGTTGGTGCTGTAGTGTTATAGTGTTTGGCAGGACAGACAGTAGAGACGGAGCCCATCAAGAAATGCTGTATGTGATGTTTAGTTAGCTAGCTGTTTGGGTTTTTCCTCAGCTCAGACTGTCTCTGCCTGGCATCCAGCAGGATTGCCAACTTGGGATATTTTTTCCTGATCTTTGTGCCGTAGTCTAAAGAGACGACAGGGAAGAACGTTCTCACATGGAACCAGGCTTCTGAATTTCCCATTCCTGTTGGCCTAGCTTTCATTGTTACCTGCTTGTGATGCTACCTGCAAGCTCAGCAAACCAGTTCAGGTACATGGATGGTAGATGGAGGCAAGAGGCTGCATTGGTTCCTGAAGGTAACTTTAGGAGGGTCTTTAAAACTTCAGCTTATTTTTAGGATGCCAGCTCTTGTGGTAATTATGTAATTTAGCAGGCTTTATGTACTTTATGTATCTGTAAAAATTAATGATTATTCTACTGTTTGTTGGAAACCTTGAGAAATGAATGTGTGGACCAACTGATTTGAAAAAAAGAAGTAAGCTGATTTCTACGTTACTACAAGCGGTGGTAAAAATCTCCAAGACTCGAGAAGAATTATCATTTGAACATGAGATAAGCCTAGAAATAAAGTTAAAAGAAGCAAAGAAAAGGAGGGAAGAAGTGGCCAAAATTGGAAAAAAAGGCTGAAATGGATTTCTTATGGTTGTTTCATGTCATATAAACATATATACCATTCCAGATACAACCCATAACCTCTTAGGTATGTACAAATTCATAAATGAATGCTGTATGTCTGCCTATTTTGTCTGCTGTCAGTAACAGATCAGATCCAGTTGTTGGAGGGTTCCAAAAATTCAGTATCTTTATTGATGATATGGATGTGGGAATTGAGTCCACCATTAGCAAGTTTGCGGACGATACCAAGCTGGGAGGAAGTTGAAGTCCCTTCAGCAGGACCTTGACAGACTGGAGAGA
>WEIS01041757.1:0-14099 GCA_013389965.1 Todus mexicanus
AATTCTATGATTCTATAATTCAAACACCTAATGATGCAGTTATAAGACTCTTAAATTTGAGTGTCATTCTGCTGGGGAAGGTGTTCAACAAGATCCTCCGCATCACAGCAAACATCAATACCAGCGTGTCCACTATAACAATGCAACTCGCTGTATCCACCATGCAATCCAGAGTGCAAATCTGATAGTGCTTAGGTAACCTTTCAAGCTGCGTGGGTGGAAGACAAGAGTTTTGGAAGGTCCTGGAACAGCCCACTTTCTGGGTTGCCTTTTAACACACAGCTCAGCTTTCCTTGATCTGAATCCTTACGGAATAAGCTTCAAAGCAGTTAAGGAGATTCTCAGTACCAGATAGGTAGAAATTCTTAAGAAATTCTTAAGAAGAGTTTCTAGAAGATCTTTAAAGGTTCAAGCACTGACAAAGTTTATACACTGTAGAAGACTCCTTGGATTACATTATCAATACAGAAAATCAGAGGACAATTCCAACACCATCTTCAGACCAAGGTGTGGGCAGTGACACTGAAGTTACAGCACAGTCCTACCTCTGCAGCCAAGTGTTAGAGAAGATAATTCATCAGGTTTATCATCACAATAAGGCAGCCGAGCTAAAGTTTCTTAGATGCATCTACTCACACTGAATAGTTACCTGTGCCCATATTGAGGTCTGAGGTGGTCAGATGAAGCAGACTCCTACACATACTAAATATGGAGATTCCAGGCGTGTACATGGAGACAAACTTTAAAGACCACAAAGCAGATTTCCTCAGATAACAGCACCAAAGAAAATAATCTGTTTGGTGCAACAAATAATTGATAGAAGGGAGTACGATAGACACGATTCCTTTGCACACTTTTTTATTCATAGAAGTAGTCTGTTGACTTTTGTTTTGAAGGACGTAGCTAGGGAAATATCACTAGCAAACTCACCCTTAGCAGCTTCTCAGATACACCCAGATAAACACACACATGAATTTAGACCCCAAGAGCCAACTGGCATGAAAAAAAAAATCTAAGCTGCGGAGAAAATCAGCATGAACACCACCACAAGGTCAGGAGGCTGGTGGCACCTAGAACTCCTGTGACCGGACGTATTTATGGGGCGGTTTAACTAAGCTGGTCTTCTCAGGAAGAAGTTGAGGAAGAACATTTGGTATCACCCCCACCCTGAGCAATGGTCACACAGGAGAACAGCTTGTTCAGCTCATCATCACTTCTCACAGCCAGCTGGATGTGCCTGGGCACAATCCTGGTCTTCTTGTTTTCCCGTGCAGCATTCCCTGCCAGTTCCAGGATCTCTGCAGTCAGGTACTCCAGCACCGCAGCCAGGTAGATGGCAGCTCCAGGACCAATCCTCTCAGCATAGTTCCCTCTTTTGAGGAACCTGTAGACACGACCCACAGGGAACTGCAGACCAGCCTTGGCAGATTTGGTCTTCTTTGGCGCAAGGAGGAGCTTTGTGGTTTTCTTCCCATGTCCAGACATTCTAACACCAATGTTCTATAAAAAGAGAACAAATTTAATAAAACATCAAAGAGACACAGTAGCTGAACAAATACGTCCTTTCTTCCTCCTCATTTCACTGCCTAATTCCCTTGCAAGTCAGTTTTCCTCTCAGAGTTTGCTAGTTCTTCATATTTCTGTCTGAAGGAGCAGAAGGGTCAGGCTGCCGCTCTAAGGGAGCCTGATAAGTTCCCAGCCAGGAGGCATCTACAAGCTCGATCAGAGCAGCAGGTCAGCCATACACCTGCTAGACAACCAAAACTTCTCAAGAGAGTAAAATAGAACTTAGGAGCAAGGTCTTCTGACCCAGTACCAAGAGAGGACTGTTGTCATGGAGAAAGATGAAGCAAACTTGACTTCAAGATAGTTCCAAGTTGTTCAGAAACCCTGCAGGGAAGCTTCATTGAACTTACCCCTGGTAAAAACGTAGCAGATTTTGCAGAGATGACCTCGTGGAAGCCAGCGTTAGAAATTCATATTTTTGAAGTAAGAAAAGCAGGAAAGAACTTCACCTAACTGGAAACCACTTCAAAGGGGTCTTGTCTTCCAGAGATAAGGGGATCTATTGCTGCAAGATAACAGGCCACAATCAGAAACAAGATTTGCAGGAAGAAGCAAAGCTTTGTTTTACATCAGACACTGAAGTAGCTCTGCTCAGCACATTGTGCATCAAGCTACTACAAACACACAAGCAGCATCTTCTCCTGTGTTATCTCATCCATTCTTACAAGCCCCACCACTTATTACTGACATAAAATGTCTGGAACTGAATAGTACCAATTATTCTTCAAGGCATAACACAATACCTAGAAGACAAACACAGGAAAATTCTGCTCATGGATGTAAAATTGTTCTCAAGTTTTAATTAGTAGTTGGGTTTAGGTAATGAGAAGCTCTACCCAGATGTGAGGAGGAATTAAATCAGATACCAGATTGATGTGTTTAAAAATACAATTCTAAGTTCTTTTAAGAGATTTTTGGTAGGTCTTAAAAAGACAAGTTTTTAAGAGTAGCCTAGACAATTAAATAAACTAAAACCCACCTTCAGCAGCCACATACCAAACTCAGAACTTACTAAACCATTCTTTTACTCAGAAATTCATCTAGCACAAAGAAAGCATAGCATCATCTCTTAAGAACAAACGCTCACCTGAAGAAGTTATTGACTTCACCACTTTTCCAACAATACCGGTACTCAAATCTCCCAACTAACCATTGCTGACCCCTTTTAAACTCCACAGTGGTCACCATATCATTGCCTATTCTTGCATCATTTAATGCCACCTGGGTGAGCAGCTTCAGCCATTCAAAATAAAAGCCAATCAAGTTCTTAGCACAGGAACAGCTCAGTAGAGCTGCTGAGAGCATGAGAATTTAGTCAACAGGATACCCTGAGAAATGGTCCTCAGGGACAATGGAGCAGACCGGAGCTGGCAGATCTTTAAGGACACTTTCCATAGAATACAAGAGCTCTTAATCCCCAAGTGTAAGAAATCTAGCAAGGAAGGGAAGAAACTAGCATGGCTGAGTCAAAACCTTCTGGTCAAACTAAAAGACAGGAAGGAGCTGCACAGGCAGTGGAAGCAGGGACAGGTATCCTGGGAAGAGCATAGGGATGTTGCCTGATTGTGTAGGGATGAGGTCAAGAAGGCCAGGGAAAGGCTGGAGCTGAACTTGGCAAGGGATGCAAAGCATAACAAGAAAGTCTTCTACAGGTACGTCAATGAAAAAAGGAAGATGAAAGAAAACATAACCCCCCCGGAAGAGCAAGAACAGTGAGCTAGTAACAACAGATGAGGAGAAGGTTGAGGGTTTTAACAGCTTCTTTTCCTTAGTCTTCACTGGCAACCTCTCTCCCAACACCTCCCAAATTAAAAAACCACAAGGTGGGGACCAGGGTGGTGAAATCCCTCCCATTGTATGTGAAAATCAGGTTTGTGATATCCTGAGGAACCTGAACATATGTAAGTGTATGGACTTGATGAGATGCGTCCCAGAGTCCTGAAGGAATTGGCTGATGTAGTCTCTAAGCCACTTCCAATAATATTTGAAAAGTCCTGGCAGTCAGGTGAAGTCCCTAGTGATTGGAAGAAGGGACACCTTACACCCATTTTAAAAAAGGGTAGAAGGAAGTTCCCTGGGAACTACCGACCTGTCAGTCTCACCTCTGTGCCTGGGAAGATCATGAGCAGATTCTTCTGGAAGGTCTGATAAGGCACATGGAGGACAGGGAGGTGATCAAAGACAGCCAGCAGGACTTCACTAAGGGGAAATCCTGCCTGACCAACCTAGTGGCTTTCTACGATAAAGTGACTGCATCAGTGGACAAGGCACGACCTACGGATGCCATTTATCTGGACTTCAGCAAGGCCTTTGACACACTCCCCAACATCATCCTACTCGCCAAGTTGGAGAGTTACAGATTTGATGGGTGGACTGTTCAGTGGATAAGGAATTGGCTGGATGGGCGCATCCAGGGGGTAGCTGTCAATGGCTCAAAGTCCAGATGAAGATTGGTGACAAGTGGCATCCCCTCAGGGGTCTGTACTGGGACCTGTATTGTTTAATATTTTCATCAATGACATTGACAGTGGGATCAAGTGCACCATCAGCAAGTTTGCAGAGGACACCGAGCTGAGTGGTGCTGTCGATATACCAAAGGGACAGGATGTCATTGAGAGGGACCTGGACAAGCTGGAGAAGTGGGCCCTTCCTGAGGTTCAACAACACCAAGTGAAGGGTCCTGCACCTGGGATGGAACAATCCCCATTATCAATCCAGGNTCCCTACTCAGAAAATCACAGAATGTTAGGGGTTGGAAGGGACCTCAAAAGATCATCTAGTCCAACCCCGTCTGCCAGAGCAGGGTCACTTAGAGTAGGTCACACAGGAACACATCCAGGCACGTTTTGAATGTTTCCAGAGAAGGAGACTCCACCACCTCTCTGGGTAGCCTGGGCCAGGCTCTGTCACCCTCACTATGAAAAAGTTTTTCCTTATGTTTACGCAAGACCTCCTCTGTTCCATCTTGTACCCATTGCCCATCAGTGGATGTCACTGAGAAGAACCTGGGTCCATCCTCCTGACACTCATCCTTCACATACTTATTAACATTAATGAGGTCTTATAAACATTAATGAGCTCCTTGTAGAGCTGTTTAGCAGCTCGTTAGCTGATCTCCTCTGGAAATAAGCCCAATATTTACTGCCTCAGAGAACTGCAGTATCTCTGATTGACAATTCATTTACTACAGCTAGAAGCAGGCACACCTCACCTTGCTGCAGCCATCAAGAACTAAACAGAGCAACCTGTTCTTTGTGCTGCCAGAAGTGGCCAAGCTGCTTCGTAACCACACACAGCAGCCAACAAGGGCTCAGGACCTTTGACATTGGTTTGTCTTTCTTCTACATCTTGTCTCCATTTGTCACAGACCTCATTTTTTTCCCCAAAGTCATGCATAGCTGCATTGCAAGGCATGAGATGTCCTTTCTAGGGTCAAGAGTGAGGTGACAGCTGAATATTTTTTTCTACAACACACAAATGCTGGAAAGTTGAGCCTTGGCCCAACAGAAACTTCTGCTGTGTGGGTGGGGTAGGAGACCTCTACAACTACTTGAAAGGAGGTTGTAGTGAGGCCAGTGTCAGTTTCTTCTCCCAAGTAGCTAGCGATAGGACAACAGGTAATGGACTTAAGTTGCAGCAGGGGAGGTTTAGGTCAGATATTAGGAAAAATTTCTTCGCTGAAAGAGTAGAGAGGCCTTGGAACAGGCTGCCCAGGGAGGCAGTGGAGTCACCATCCCCAGAGGGGTTCAAAGAATGTGTCAATGTGGCGCTTCAGGACATGGTTTAGTGGTTATGATAATGTTTAGTAGATGGTTGGACTCGATGATCTTCAAGGTCATTTCCAACCTTGATTATGATTCTGTGAGACATCTGCCCTCTAGTACTGTGGAGCTAGAGGTGTGAGGTTTCATATCAATGTGCTATTTGGTTAGTTTATAAATGGGTTGAACTATTGGCTAGAAGAAAGCAAAAAATATCATTCTTGATGAAAGAAATACTTTTAAAAAATTACTTTTGAATTGGACCAGTACTTCATCACATCTTTGAGTGTAAGTAGAGATAGAGAGCCACACAGCTCGCTCAGTGTCTTTTATCATACAGAAAATGGCAGGTGAAGGCATTTATAGAAGCTACTTGAGCACTGGCCATGCCTTGCAGGGTCTGTTTGGTGTGGTGCAGAGCAGGCTCCCAGGAGCAGCTTTCATCCAGGAGTGGTAAGATGACGACTGACACACAATTCTCTAGATTAGCAGAGGGTGCTATAAGTGCCGTGCTTAAAACTGCACAACATTAGTACCTTGAGTCTTCTACCATTACTGAAAACCTTTCGATTTTGGCTTGATCCAAAGAAATAACCATTCCCAAGCCCACTTTCCATTGCCATAGTCAAATGGAGGAAATAAATTGAGTTTCATGGGTTCATTTCTCATGTACCTCCCTTAAAGCCATTGGGGCTTTTTCCATTTACAGATGTGAACACTCAGCATAAGGCTAGTTACATATGGCACATCTTTACACACAAAGCTTAAGATCTGCTCTCAGACATTTTTATGTCTCATTGCTACAGAATCCTCCAGATTTTCTCACTTCACTGGGTTAATTGCAGGCCAGTCAAGATCTCCTCAAATTGCACTTGAAAAGCAAGCAGCACACAATGATGGTTCCAGCTGCCTGCCACCCAAAAATCACAATGTCCACTCAGTCAGGTATCCTCTCTTCCCTTTTCTGTGTAAGCACAGCTCACAGGGAGTCATTGACTTAGGTGCACACAGCTCTGACATCTGTCAGCACGATAGAACCTGGCCAGTGGGCTCTGACACCTTCACGCCTTGAGGGGGCAAAGGAATTAGATCAAACTCAACAGGAGAAGAGGAAATGGCCTCAAGTTGCTCTTCTCCCAAGTGACTAGCAATAGCATGAGAGGTAACGGGTTTAAGCTGTACCAGGGGATGTTTAGGTTGAATATTAGAAAAAAAATACTGGAAGAGTGGTGAGGCATTGGAACAGGCTGCCCAGGGAGGTGATGGAGTCACCATCCCTGGAGCAGTTCAGAAAATGTGTAGATGTGGCACTTTGGGACATGGTCTAGTAGCCATGGAGGTGTTGGGTTGAAAGTTGGACCTGATGATCCTAGAGATCTTTCTCAAATAAGAAGTTCATGTTTCAGCTACATTTTAGGAAGTTGGTCACAACCAGCTCTTCTCTGTGTGAGACACTATCAAATCTAGGAGATACTTCCTTGGGAGCAGGCCTGCAGCAGATCCCCAGTCCCCAGATCAAGAGCAAGCCTCAGCACTCACAATGGGCAGAAAAACCCTGGGGACTCTCCTGGTGGAAAATTTTCCATAACTGGGTCAGCAAAGACCTGGGGGCTTGTTTAGATATGGAGACTTTGTTTTTTCTGCACAAGCAGCACAAACATCAACAGATTTTTTCAAATAAACTACTTACGGTTGTTATGACAAGATGGAGTAGATAGAAATTTAGTGCCCTGGTTGTAGCACTCTGAAGAGAGGTAGCTGTTCACTACAACTTTATGAACACTAAGCCTTTGAAGCACAAGTTATTAACTCCTAAAGCAGAGTGAAAAAACCCCTCTGAGGCACTGAGCTAATTGCATAATAAGTCTGTGATAGATGGAAAGTTCACATAGACATGAAGAGCAGAGTGGGGCTTGGCTCCTCTGGCCACTCCACAACAGTTACCTGTAACATATTTCCAAAAGTAAACACATACTTGACTTTAAGAAGTTATTTGGGGACTATACTAGACTTTTTTTTTCTCCAGACGTTTTATTGTGTGCCTCCATTCCTGAAAGGCGAATTTAGAAAAGGAGAACAGTGTTGCATTCTAGAAAAACTTTATTATAAGCTTTTTAAAAAAAGGCATTAAAAAAGATACTTGACAAAGAAGCAAATGCATAGAAATCAGTGCTACTGAGTCCCATCGTCCATAAGTGCACAGACCAGCGTAGGAAAAGAAAGTTTCACTGGCTACCACCTAATTCCTGAGAAGGAGCAGAATTGGCGGTAGTTTTCTTGGGCAGGAGCTGGGAAAGGATATTTGGCATAACTCCTCCTTGAGCGATGGTCACACAGGAGAACAGCTTGTTCAGCTCATCATCACTTCTCACAGCCAGCTGGATGTGCCTGGGCACAATCCTGGTTTTCTTGTTTTCCCGTGCAGCGTTCCCTGCCAGTTCCAGGATCTCTGCAGTCAGGTACTCCAGCACCGCAGCCAGGTAGATGGCAGCTCCAGGACCAATCCTCTCTGCGTAGTTCCCTCTTTTGAGGAACCTGTAGACACGACCCACAGGGAACTGCAGACCAGCCTTGGCTGATCTGTTTCTCTTCTGTGCAGCTCCAGTTTTACCAGGCACTGCGTGTTTCTTCCCATGTCCAGACATTCTGATGGGTGTGGAAACACAAAGAGTTAGAGATCTTCGACTTACCCAGGTGCTTGGGCTATAGTTAACTGACAGCAAGAGGAGACAACAGCAAGTTGAGTTACACTTTCTGTTCTTCCCCATCAAGAAAAAAGCTTGTTCTTTTCTTAGAAAGCCACATAGCACAGTTCATTAATAGCAGAGCTAAGATTTTTTTCTACTAGTGCCCTTTTTCCAGCCTACCTCTTAGGAGAAATGCCCTGTTGTAAAACCAGAGTGGTGTGACAATCTGTTAAGAAAGGCTTATTGAAGTAGACATAAAGAGCTCAAAAGAGGCTTTCCCCCTGCTATTTGGAACACATTTGTGACTGAGGCACAGTGGGTGTTCTTCAACAAGTTTCTTAAACACTGCAACTGTTACCTCAAAGCTAACTGGAAGCCAAGCTTGCTTTTTATTTCAGGGGGAATCTGCATTCTAACTTCTTCCACCGTCAAGTTAAACCTTTCTTTCATTTTAAATGAGCGATTGAAAAATTCCTGCAGCCCACAGCATTTTATGCCCAAAATATTCCTAGAGGTTTTCATACAAAGCTCTAAATGAATTCCCCAAGGGGTATTCTCTGGCTGCTACAGGAGTGCTGGAGGTGTTCTGCACCAGGAAAAGGAAGAATTGACTTGGACAGCACAAGGCAGACTCAAAATTAAGGAAATTCAGTCTAGTTAAAATGCTCTTACAATTGGAGTGCAAAAACATTCATTTCAATAACATCCCTAATCTATGAGTAAATAGGACAGTTGGCTTTCAGCACAGCTGTTTGCAGTATACAAGAACACTCATCACTACATTAACATGCGGAGCTTTGTGTAGGTTTTAGACAGATTTAAATGTTTAAGAACAGTCAGAATAAAATTTGGGAGGGAGGAACAAAAAAATTGCAGCCCCTCATAAAACCCAAGCAAACTAAGCCATAACTCCTTGTTCCTACTATCAGACAATAATTTACTCACACTGCACACTACAAATGCAGCTAACTTACAAAATAACAGAGAATCCGCAACAATCTCAAACCTTTCCCTATGCAAAATAACCTAGAAAGAGAAACACACCGCATTACCTTCAAGAAGTCTTACGCTGGCCTAGTCTGTGTTTTGCTGTAGCTTCCCCTCAAAGGCAAACAAGGCACAAAACATTCCTCCCACCCTCGGGCAAACCCTTTTTATTAGCAACTTTTTCTCCTCATCAGTGGGTCACCTGGACAATGAATGAGTCATTCTCACATGTGGGTCCTCTTTCCTCTAACACCTGATTTGGGGGCAAATAAAGAAATACGTTATAGATGCCCATAAGCAAGTTCTCCAGGGCAGAAGTCAGGTTGTCTCCAAGGGCTGGAGCCGCAGCTATATTTCAGTCTCACTGTGACATTTCCAGCTCTCACCTGCTCTGGGTGGAGTATTTCTGTCTGTACATTGTGTGCAAAAACAGTCCTCTCCATCCTGCTGAAACTTGATAAAAATAGGGGAGATGTGCTTTATAAATACAACGTATTTTTAGCTGGGTGGAAGGGAGGAAACTGTGTATTGATTTATAGAAACATAGAATAATTAAGACTGGAAAAGACCTCTTAGATCATCGAGTCCAGCCTATGACCTACCACCACCACTCAGCTAAACCCTGCCACTAAGTGTGGCATCCAGTCTGGCCTTAAACACCTCCAGGGACGGTGACTCAACCACCTCCCTGGGCAGCCCATTCCAGTGTTTTATCCCCCTTTCTGTGAGGAAGTGCTTCCAAATGTCCAACCTAAACCTCCCCTGGTGCAGCTTCAGGCTGTGCCCTCTTGTCCTGTCACAAATTGCCTGAGAGAAGAGCCCATCCCCCTCCTGCCTACACCTTCCCTTCAGGAAGTTGTAGAGAGTGAGAAGGTCCCCCCTGAGCCTCCTCTTCTCTTACGTGTGTCTTGGGCAGAGAGTGTTAGGCTTTGTTCATGTTTTATCCAAGTCCTACCAAGTGATGTGATGGGGCTGCTTCTAAGACTTGGACTTCTGCCCCCTCTTCTGGTAAATTTGCCCTAGATGGGGCTCAGGGTTTACTGTGGGAACAGAGAGGTTCTGGTGCCAAGGGTCCTTGGCTAGTTCCTCTCAGTTCAGCTGGGCAAAAATCTCACCCAATGCAAAATAACATTTTTTAACTTCTTTTCAAAAACGAGTGCACACCCTCTGCTTATGCTCTGTGTTTGTTTTCTGGTGTTCAAAATCAGTTGCAACCAGCAACATAGAACAGCTGTGGGTGTGAGTGGCATTTCAGCCACAGAAGGTAACTATTAAACCAGCAGGTCCTCCTGAAAGTCCAGACTCTGACAAAACATTTGGACAGCAAAACTGGCACCAGTAGCTAAGCCTTTGGTTCTGTGCGTCAGAGCCGAAAGAATTTGGAGTGCCTGGAGAAGATTCCAAAATCATGAGTCCAAAAACTTCGGCTCCCATGCTGCCCTACTGGAGGGCTCCACAGCCCTTTAGTTTCTGATTTAAAGCTCTCACATTATCTGTACTGGTGGCTCTATCTATCACTCAGCCGGACACTTTTCTATCGAGGAAGAGAGTTATTCCAAGCTGGGTGAGGTTGAGTCTTCCTTGACCTCAGGGCCCTGGGAGATGGGTATGGGGCACCTTCCACGTGCCCAAATACTTGCCATAAGGACTGATGTCCTCTCGGTGTTTGCTGAGTGATTCTTTGATACAGGCTCAAAAAATAAAATAAAAGTAACTATCTAGGCACAAATTTCTTGCAATGCTAATGGGCTATAACCCAGTCCTAACAATATTTGAAGTACTGATAGTTACGTCTTATAAGAACAGATAATATACCTTCGATTATTTTATTTTATTATATTGTATTTTTTAACAGAGCAGGGAAAGAAAAATGAGGAAAGAAGCCAGTGGAGAAATAAAGCAGGATACGAAATGCAAACAGATAAAAAGAAGCTTAATGAAGTGGAAAGGGAAGAGTTACAGAGAAAAACTAAGGCAGAGGAGAGCCCCAAAAGAGAGGCCTCCGGCAGGGTGAGACTGAACAGGTGGGAAGGAGTTTCTACATCGTGCTGTTCTTCTCGGTGTTTGTGGTGGGGCTCCCTGCCCTGCACATGAAACGGGGTCCCTGCCAGGAGCAGGAGCTGGACCCCTGCAGATGAGGCTGAACATGAGCCAGCAGAGTGCCCAGGTGGCCAAGAAGGCCAACAGCACCCTGGCCTCTATCAGGAATGGTGTGGCCAGCAGGAGCACTGAAGTGATTCTCCCCCTGTACTTGGTACTGGTGAGGCCACATCTCAAGTACTGGGTTCTGTTTGGGGACAGGAAGGACACAGAGGCACTAGAGCATGTCCAGAGAAGGGCAGCAAAGCTGGTTAAGGGATTGGAGAACGTCTTATGAGCAGCAGATGAGGGAGCTGGAGTTGTCTAACCTGGAGGAGGCCGAGGGGAGACCTTCTCTCTCTCTACAACTACCTGAAAGGAGGTTGTAGAGAGTTGGGGGTTGGTCTGTTCAACCAAGTAGCAAGTGGTAGAACAAGAAGAAATGGTCTCAAGTTGCACCAAGGTAAGTTTAGATGGGATACGAGGAAGAATTCCTTCACTGAACTGGTTCTCAGGCACTGGAATGGCTTGTCCAGGGCTGTAGTGGAGCCCCATCCCTAGGGGGATTTGGGAGTCCTGTACACATAGTGCTGAGAGATATGGTTTACAGAATCACAGAATGTCAGGGATTGGAAGGGACCTTGAAAGATCATCCAGTCCAATCCCCCCATTGCCAGAGCAGGATCACCTAGAGCAAGTCCCACAGGAACCTGTCCACGCGGGTTTGAGACGACTCCAGAGAAGGAGACTCCACAACCCCCCTGGGCAGCCTGGGCCAGGCTCTGGCACCCTCACTGCAAACAAGTTCCTCCTCAGATTCCAGTGGCACCTCCTGCGTTCCAGCTTAGACCCGTTACCCCTTATCCTATCACTGGTGCCATCGAGAAGAGTCTGGCTCCATCCTCCCGACACTCGCCCTTTCCGTATTTCTAACCATGACTGAGGTCCCTCCTCAGTCTCCTTCTCTCCAAGCTCCAGAGCCCCAGCTCCCTCAGCCTTTCCCCAGCAGGGAGATATTCCACTCCCTTCAGCATCTCTGGGGCTCTGCGCTGGACTCTCTCCAGCAGTTCCGGGTCCTTCTGGAACTGAGGGGCCCAGCACTGGACACAACACTCCAGATGTGGCCTCACCAGGGCAGAGGAGAAGGGGAGGAGAACCTCTCTCGACCTACTGACCAACTCCTTCTAATCCCCCCAAGGACACTCTTGGCCTTCCTGGCCACAAGGGCACATCGCTGGCTCATGGGCATCCTGCTGCCCACCAGATCCCTTTCTCCTACAGGAGACAGTCGAGATCTTGTCAGTTCCGGGTTAACGATCGGACTCGACGATCTCAAAGAGCTTTTCCAATCTCGGAAATTCTGTGATGGGGGCGGAGACGCCCCTCCCGCAGCTCCCGGGGCTCTCCCCGCCCTCCAGGACTCGCCTGGCCCGGCCTTATTCGGCTGCGAGGGCAGCAGGAGGAGGAGTAGAACGAAGAGGAGGAGGAGGAAGAGGACGAGGAGAAGGAGGAGGTGTCGGAGGTGGTGTCGTTGCTGTGCCCTCCCCGCCGGGGAACCACCGAGCGCCGCCTCCTCCGGCCGCGCCGCGCACGCCGGGACCGGCCCAGCCCTTCCCAGCCCTTCCCCGGCTGCTGCCGCCACCCAGAGGGCCCCAGGGCGGGCCCCGGCTCCTCCGGCACGATGCAGGTGAGAGGCTGGGGGGGGTCCGGGGGGTCCCCGTGTGCGGCTGGGGCCGAGGGCACCGGGGGAGAGCCGGGGCCGCTCCCAGCGCCCGGTCCCCCCCGTCGGGACGGGCCCTATTTCACCTCCTCTTGCAGAGGTTGTGTTGTGAAGCTCCGTGGCTCGGTTTTGTGGTGGTTTGGTTTGTTTTTATATATATATAAATTATTTTTTTTCCTCCCCCGAATACGGTGTTTCTTTCGTTCCTGTAGTAAAGCAGATGGGTGTTTGTAGGCGCTGCTTCAAGGGTTTTAGGAAACGACAGAAATGTTGTGTGGAGGGAAGAGTGACCGCAGGCAGAGACCAGAAACCCTGGAGACTTTCAAAAGTCCTGCCCTGGGTGATCCTGCTCTGGCAAGGGGATTGGACTCGATAATCTCTTGAGGTCCATTGCAACCCCTGACATTCTGTGATTCTATGATTCCAACCCAAACAACAAAGTAATCGGTGTGCTACTTTGTTTTCTTTCCTTATTACTTCTTTACCAGAAGTGTTTTGGTCTAGAGAGGAGACGCAATTTTGCACAAGCCCAGTGTAAACTATATAGATACAGCATCACAGAATTATTGAGGCTGGAAAACACCTCTGAGATCATCCAGTCCAGCCTGTGACCTAACACCACCACATCAGCTAAACCCTGCCACTAACTGCAGCATCCAGTCTTTTCTTAAACACCTCCAGGGAGCCATAGCAAAGCGGCAAATGTTGTGCTCAGCTTTCAAAGTGAACTTAGGTCGTGATAGTGAAGAACTCAAATCAGCCTGTGAGTGGTTGTCACTAGTTTTTTCTTTATTCAAAAAAATAAAGTTGCCATCAAACTTGAAGAAACTTCGGCTAAACTTCTCAACGCTGTGTGACTGCCTGTTGGCCGTGTTTTACAGGGTTATTGTGACTATTTTACAGTAAAATCTCTTTTGAACTTCAGGAATAGTCTAGGCATAGATGTAGATCTGATTCTCTAGCAGTGGGCTTGTCTGGCAGGGCCAGTGCTCGCTTCTCTCTAAGCTCTTGTATAGTCACTGACTTGAATCTACCAAGGGGACTTGTCAAGTATCCAGAATTAGATCTGCAAGGCTGGTGGGTGTGTACCTTCTCATTTGTGATTCCTGATTCCATAGGCACTGATCTATAGAATTATGGAATTGTGAAGGTTGGAAAAGACCTCCAACTTTCAACACCTCCATGACCACTAAACCATGTCCAAAAGTGCCACATCTACACCTTTTTTGAACCCCTCCAGGGATGGTGACTCCACCACCTCCCTGGGCAGCCTGTTCCAAGGCCTCACCACTCTTTCAC
>WEIS01041757.1:14374-43976 GCA_013389965.1 Todus mexicanus
TTCCCCAGACCCCTCACCAGCTTTGTTGCTCATCTCTGTACCTGCTCCAACACCTCAATGTCTTTCTTATACTGCAGTGCCCAAAACTGGACATGGTACTCAAGCTGTGGTCTCACCAGTGTCGAATACAGGGGCACAATCAGTTTGGTGATTTTAGGGGTGATAAAGATTAGAGTTAAAGGTTGGACTGGATGATTTTGTAGGTCTTTTCTAACCTAGGTGATTCTGTGATTCTGGTGGCCTGTTTTGAGGCTCTGTACTTTAGTGCTGTGGCCAGTGTGTGGTCACCCAGGTGATTTCTTCCCCCTTTTACCTTGTGAGAGCTTCAGTGGTGGTTGCAACGCTTCAAACTTTTGCACTCTACCAAGACCTGTATGTGCTATGAGTGGGATGGAATAAAATTATGTCACTCTTCAGGGTACTGGTCTGGGGCTGCAGCGAAGCCTCAGCATCAGGAGGATCCACACTGTGACTTTCTGGCACCACCCAGACAGCAGTTTGGTTTCTGGTCTCTTGAAAAACTTACCTGGGTTAAGTTCTGGAAGTGTTAAAGTTCACCTTGAATGAACATCATCCATTTCTTGTTCTGTTCTAGGACCCAAATAAAGACACGGAGTGGAATGACATCCTGCGCAAGAAAGGCATCCTTCCTCCAAAGGAAAACCTGGAGGAACAGGAGCGTGCAAAGGAAGAGGAGCAGCTTGCCATCCTTCAGAAGTCTCTTGGTGGGTGATCAGCCAACTCAGACGGCAGGACAAGTCTTGGGATGGCTCCCGGGGGAAGGTTGTACCAAGAAATGGCCAGCGGTAGTGTTGATATGCCTGTAAAACAATGTGACCAAGGGGTACCAAAGCTGCTTCTTGTGTAGAGTGGTCATCTGTTAACGGTAGCTAACACATAGGTTCCTGACCACGTGGGTCCTTCCAGTGCAGGAAAGCTTGGTTCTTGATGTCAGCTCCGTATGTTATGGAAGTAAATGTTTGAAAACTGAAATAAGAACAGTGTGAAGGGAGTCTGCTGTCTGAATGTGCAAGTAGAAGTATCTCCTGACATTACCTGTCATATGTTTCCTCCTTCCTCCGTTGTCCAGGCATCCCTGCTTTGATTTTGGGGGGTTTTTTTGTGTGTTTATATTAGCTACATCTTTGCAGCCACCGAATGTGAAAGCTGGTGCAGGTACTCGTGTGCTAGTCTAGGCAGCCTTCAGCTTCAGAACCATTTACCTTATTGCCTTTCCATCTGTATGTCTGAAGTATATTATATGTTTTTTAAGAAATGCAGTGACAATAACACTTCAAAAAGGTTGTGTTTCCTTAAAGTAAATAAATTCTGTTGGTCTAATAAAAGCTGATGAGTTTTAATCCTTGAACGATGTTTTCCTGATTTGATGTTTCTTCCCTTCTAGTCAAAACTTACGAGGACATGACTCTGGAAGAGCTAGAAGAGAATGAAGATGAATTTAACGAGGAAGACGAGAAAGCTATTGAAATGTACAGGTCAGAGCAGCACAGAGAGTTTGGCTTTAATGAAAACTGGAGGGTTTTTTTCTTTTATGTGCTGTTAGATATTGTTGAGGAGAGGGAAGATGTTGTTAGGCCTAATGATAGAAAAAAATGGGTTGTGTTTCTGGTCTCTTGTAGAGTTTCTGAGTGTCTTTAATAGGATAAGTGGGTTTAAATTCAGGGTCCTTTATCTACAACCTAATTTTGCAGGGATAAGTGCACCTGCTGAGTGCATGGCTGGGCATTCTGAGAGCTTTGAAAATCACCTCCAAGACCCATTTTTGCATGAGTGAGATTAAGGTGCTGCAGATTTACATAATTACAGCATTGGTTTTCCATTAGCTCTTTACCGTCTCATGGTTTTTGCCATTTAGTTTTTTACCGTTTAGGTCGTGGAGTATCTGCAGAAGAAATGTTTGCGGAGGACAGAACTGAGAGAAATAAATGCACGAAACATAGTTGCTCTTCTTGCATGTTGGTGGTTTTAGCTTGTGATGCGAATAGAAGAGCATCTACTGACTCTCTCAACTTGCATTTTTTTGCTCTGGGCTTTGAAGTTTGCAACGTGCCTGTGAAGTTCAGGTTTCAGCCAACTTCTTTAAGTGTTGTTCTGTCAAAAATCGACCTGTTTTCAAGATCTGTTTCCCCACTCCTTGCTATTCAGGCAGCAAAGGTTAGCAGAAATGAAAGCAGCTCAAATGAAGAATAAATTTGGGGAAGTTTTGGAGATTTCGGGAAAAGATTACGTTCAAGAGGTTACGAAAGCCGGAAAAGGTGTATGGGTAGTCCTGCACCTCTACAAACAAGGGTAAGAATTTGTTTTTAAACTTTAAACCTTTCGCTGTCAATAGGTGAAAATATTCTAGAGAAATGTATAGCCATGGAAATTAAGAAACTGATTCTGGAGTTCTAATAAATAAATAAAAAATGGAATTAGTAATCTCATTACTGTTGACTCAAGGCTGCTGAGCTTAGCTCTAAAACCACGTTACCACGAAGTGGCCTTTTTATGCATTTATACAACAGAACGTGACTTGTACCATCCAGCTGCTGCAGAGGCAGCTCCTGCTGCTGAAATATCCAAGCTTTGGAAGTTATTCTGGGTAAAGTGCCAGGGGACTGTGTATTAAAGGATCACTGTTTGTCTTTAGCCTGGTTTCTAGAGATATAAAAATGAACAAGGTTTCCGGTCTGGTCAGCATGATGGAAAAACTTGTCACAGAATCACAGAATTAACAAGGTTGGAAAAGACCATAGAGATCATCAAGTCCAACCTGTAACCTATTACCTAGACTATCACCAACCTATTACCCAATATTATCTCATAATCTAAATCTAAATCTTGTCCCTGAGTACATCATCCAACCTCTTCTTGAACGCCTCTAATGACGGTGACTCCACCACCTCCCTGGGCAGCCTATTCCAACAGGGAATCACTCTCGCTGGAAAAAAGTTCTTCCTAATATCTAGCCTAGACCTTCCCTGACGCAGCTTAAGACTGTGTCCTCTTGTCCTGTCGTTGGTAGTCTGAGAGAAGAGACCAACCCCCACCTGGCTACAACATCCCTTAAGGTAGTTGTAGAGGGCAATGAGGNATCTTAAAACAAACAAAAAAACCCCAACAGCAGCCAACAAAACTTCCAGTGATTCTCGTTTCCCTTTGATGGCTGGAATATCGGACAACAAAAAGTATTCAGAAGTTGCTTCTGGTACATTTATCTTTCCATAAAAGCTACTCATTGAGCTGATATTTCTGACCTTTTTTTCTAGAGCAGATAAGTCTCTAATCGGTCTTAATTTTTTTTCCTCCTGTGTGCTGGTTATTCACAGAATCCCACTCTGTGCCTTAATAAATCAACATATGAGCGGCCTTGCGAGAAAGTTCAGAGACGTGAAATTCATCAAAGCCATCTCCACCACCTGCATTCCCAACTATCCCGATAAGAACCTGCCAACGATATTCGTCTACCTGGAGGGAGACATCAAAGCTCAGTTCATTGGGCCCTTGGTGTTTGGTGGCATGAACCTGACAAGGGATGGTGAGTGTCTGTGTCTTTGGTCTTCCAAAGGAAAAGGAAAACTGGGAATGGGAGAAGTGAGGCTTAGGAGGAGGAGGGAGGTACTAAAAAGCAGATAGGTTTTGTGTTTGGGGTTTCACAGAAATCACAAGGTTGGAAAAGACCATAGAGATCATCAAGTCCAACCTGTAACCTACTACCTAGTAGTAGTTTTTTTTAATATATCCTTATGGCTCAACAACAGGCGAGTAAGGCTGTCTTGTAAAAGCTGAGTGGCAGAGGAGGCCAACATACAGATATTTATCTCAGGTACGTGTAAGTATTCACACTCTGTGTGAGGTGAAACAAATTTTCTTGAGTATATTAAAGGTTCAGCAGTAGCCACGCACCTTCTTGGGGCTCTTGTACCTCAATGACTGACCTTGCCCCCAGTTCCTTGATAATCCGTTCACTTGATAAGTGGGGCTTGCCCATTGCACCGTAGGGCTTCTTGTTTCACGTTCAAGCTGGTGGCTTATCTTTGTCTGTTGTACCTTCCTGATGTGAAGGCTCCCATGGACCTTTAAAGAGAGCTTGTCTGTCTGTCCAAACAGGGCTGCTAGCCTGAAATTGGGCTGCTTCTTTCTCCTCTTGATGTCTGCTAGACTTGGCAGCACATTAAACCCCTCCCTCAGTGGTTCAGGGGGCACAGGGCAGAACAGGGAGAGACTATTACCTTTCCTGGAGGTCACAGATTTCTCTAGACCGTTTCTCCTCACCCAATGCTCCAAGGAGACCTTATAGTGGCCTTCCAGTATCTTAAGGGAGCCTACAAGAAAGTCAGTGAGGGACTTTTTAGGATGTCAAGTAGTCGTAGGACTAGGGCAATGGAGCAAAACTAGAGCTGGGTATATTCAGCTTAGACATTGGGAAGAAGTTCTTTACCATGAGGGTGGTGAGACACTGGCCCAGGTTGCCCAGGGAGGTGGTGGAAGCCCCATCCCTGGAAGCCTTTAAGGCCAGGCTGGATGGGGCTCTGAGCAACCTGCTCTAGTGGGAGGTGTCCCTGCCCATGGCAGGGGGGTTGGAACCAGATGATCTTTGAGGTCCCTTCCAACCCTGACAATTTCATGATTCTATGATTTCAGCAAGCCAGGTCAGGCAGCCTCGTCAGCGTGACGTGCTTCAGGAGATGAGGGTGGTGATTCAGGTCTTGCAGAGCAGTGTGGGTCTTCAGTGAAAGCCACAGTTTGGAGGTGGTTGGTCAAGGATGGCTTCCTACAGCAGTGCTTGGAGACAGAGGTCAGCAGTGAGAAAGGCTCTTCTTGGAAAGCAAATATGACTTAAATGTAACCTAGGGGATTTTACTTCAGTTAAAAGAATACTCGTCAGCTTTCTGAGTAGGCATGTTGGTCCAGATGCCTTCAAGCTTTTCCAGGCTGAGACTTCAAGGCATCTTTGTCTGAAGTGAACCACAGTTAAGCAGCATTTCAAGATCCCTGCAGAATGATGTCCCTGGGACAGGATGCAAAAGTAGTTTTATTAAAGTTTACGGGATGCCTCGAGCAGGCGCTGTAGAAAATGCTCCTCTGCCTTGACCAGTCAGAAGGGGAGAAGCTCACCCGTGAGATGGCTAATTTGAGAACAGCTAACTAACCAATTACAGCGGCTGCCTAATTATGCACCAAAGTGAGCAGTGGTAGCAGAACCCACAATTAGCTTTCTCCCAATTTAAGCACATAAATAATTGATTTTGAAATCATCCAGAGGTCACTGAGCCAGCTTAATTCATTCATCACAGAAAGCTGGGCGCTGAGATTCTGCATTTTCCTTCTATTTCTTCCTTCCTTCTTCTCTAAGCCCAAGTGAGTTCCATTGGAGATTAAAGAAAGCGGGAGGTGGTATTCATTACTTTGTAATATCTGAAGGAAATTAGATTTAACGACAGGCTTGCCAGCAGGGCTAGAAGAAATGTTTCAACTTGAACGTGTTGTATTGACTTTCTACCACTTCTGGGAAGCAATCCAATTTGGGTCCGTGTGGTAATATGCCTACTACTGATGGTGGAGTCTCTCTTGCTAAGACACTAATAACCAGTGCATGGCATGGTGGGAAAGGGATGAATTGTGTTTATAGAGTACCTCCCTGAAAAATTCTGGTAATTCAGAGGTGTAAATGGAATTGCTACTGATTTTTTTGCCCCTTAGCAAATCTATTCCCTTCCTCTTCTGACTGTGATGAGCTCAGTGTGTGATGGAAATGGCTGTAGTGTATAAGGAGTGATAGATGGTGATAGATGAGCAAACCTGTCTTTTGCCCTTACTGGTTAGAAAGAGGTGAAACGGGACCTGGGAATGGAAGAGGAGGGGGAGGAATAGAGCAGGGCCCTGGTTTTGGTGGTGGTGGTGGTTATGACAGGGTGGTAAAAGAAGGGAGCTGGAGGAGCAAGGGTGGGCTGTTTCCAGTTTGCTCCCCTGCATTCGTGCCTCTCCTGTTTTGCTCTGCACAGAATTGGAGTGGAAGATTTCGGAGTCGGGTGCCATCAAGACAGAGCTGGAGGAGAACCCCAGGAAACAGATCCAGGACCAGCTCATGTCCTCAATCAGGGCGTGTGTCCCAGCCGGTGGGGAGAGTGACTCAGAGGATGACTAACAGCTGCGAAGGCATCAAGATTGATACAGTACACTTGCAGCCGGTGTGCCCACCTAGAGCACTGGAGACTCTTATAAACATCTCACTGAGCCCCAGAAGAGTAGTATTTCAAGATGGCTATTTAACTAGAAACTTCTAGAAACTAAAAAGGTTTCTTTTTTTTTTTTTTAATTAAAGAAAAACACCTTATTGCAACTTCACATAAGATCCTGAAAGACATTTTATATTGTGGAGCCTGAGTAAATCTTACTCAAAGTTTTAAAATACAGACGTCAGTAGACACAGAGATCTCATGTTGCTGTTTTCTTAGGAAATGGCTGACTTCTTTAAAAAATCTGAAATACGAAGCGGCCTTAAGTGCGCTGGTTTTGGTACAGCTAATTTGTGTAGATCAAATCTAAATAGCTGGTTGTAAACAATTGGTCCCAGAACTTTGTTTGACCTTCTCTTTGCCTGTTGTGTGTAGACGTCCAACATCCTGGAGTGTGTGGAGAGCTAGGGGAGGTGACCCTTAATGACGCTTCAGCTGAATGGGGCGTGTGATCCTTTGCAGAGGTGTGCTGGCACAGGGGCCAGCACCAGGCCATGAGCTGGGACCCCAGATATCTTGAGAAAGGCCTTGGTGATGGCCAGAACCAGCAACCTGCTGAATCTGGAACCCCCCCTTTCACTTGGCATCACTGGTTTGCCTTTCACAGGGGCTGAGCTTTCTGCACCACCTGATCTGCTAATGGTTAGGAAAGCAAATGAAAGATGGTAGTGCTCGAGTGTGAAACTGATGACCTCTTCCACGAAACCAGAAGTCTGATGCATTACTACAGTAGTGCCATTGCCAAATGGGAGGGAAAATGGGGTTTGAAGACCTGATGTCTTTCTGTATTGAAGCCTTCCAGTTTCTAGGTACAGCAATATTAACTGAGGTCTTGGAACGAACTGAAATACAACCTTAATGACAGATCTGCTGGCGCTCAGAGCTGCCTGCTTATTTTGGGTTGGGTTTAATGTCCACCGACACTTCCAATTTGTCTACACTTGGGCTAACAAGCTCCAGGAGCTTTGGCTTACAAGGCTGCCCCAAGGATATTTTGTTATGTTGCTGATGGATTCTATGGGTGGATGGTACAGAATGCAGCACTCAGTAGGCAGTATTTTATTTTATTCAGTTTTGCATTAGTTCATAGTGTCTTCTAAGCATGTTTCCAGCACTTTCTCCCCAGTGTAGCTCAAACAACAAATAGCTATTCCTTAAGTTTCAGGTGAAATTGTAAGACTCTGATGGAGAACTTCTCTTTTGAGATCTGAATGATGAGCTGAGTGTCGCTTAAGTCTTCTTTCTTTTCTCTTTCACGTGTTTTGGCAAAATAGGTAAAATAGTACCGGTGTGCAGTGGAGCCAAATGCAGCAGAAGACAAGCTGGTAAATCCTGAATATTATTATTGTATCTAGCACCACACTTCTCGTGACACTGAACTGTCCAAAATGCTAGCAGTTCTTAACTCCAACTTCTTACAATCTAGGAAGAAAACTCTTTCTCCCCACAGAAGTCTATTTTGTTGATCTTTTGCTTGTCCTCCTTTAACTGTGCTTTGGGGTGAACTCTGAGCATGTGAACTGGGTTTCTTCTGGAGTAAACTGTCTAGAGGAGCAGCCCCTGAAGGGAAAGTTGGTTCAAAGAGCTAAGCTAAAGCTAAGCTGAAATAAGACCCTCTGAATTGTGTGTAGAGTGAGTGTCAGAGCCTCAGCCTCTTGCTCCAGCCTTGCTGCAGCTGAGCTGTCTGGATTGCTCGTGCATATCCACACTCATCTCAACTTGTTTTTAATTTAAAGTTTATCAAACCTTCTGGGAAGGGGAGGTGGAATCTGCAATACATCTTAGGTTGTTGCTGTGACAACTTCAATTTGAAATCTAATTTAAAAAGGAGGCAATGTTTTGGATACTTTTTTTAAAAAAACTTCTATTATTCTCTCTTTTATTGTCTCTCCCTTCAGTGCCTCTGTGGAGGCAGAGCAGCAATAATGTCACAGCTACTCTAGATGATCATGAAAGACCATTGGTGATTCATGGACCAGAGCAGGGGAGGAGTTCAAAGCAGGAAGATCACTGCATTTGGGTGGAGTTGCTGCGGGCTCTGTCCTGCAGGATCTTGGAAACAAATAGGTGTGAAGACTCCTCAAATTGTCTCATGCTTGACTGGCTCCAAGGCATCCCCCTGCTCTTTGCGTGCTGCACGGGACAGCACAGGCACTAGGACCTTGAACCAGAATAACTACGGATAGAGGAATCTGTTATCCAGAGCTTGATCCAAAGCTTGTTCTATCAGGAGGACCTGTGTTTCATGCAGGCAGACATACTTAGGATGCTAACTAGACTTGCCAGAGCTAATTAACAGAGAAAGCTGAAGGGCAGAGTGCATCTTGTGACCAGACCATACCAGCTTGCAAGGACCTTAGCCAATGGCTCCCATCTTAGAATCATGGAATCATCAAGGTTGGAAATGACCTTCAAGATCATCAAGTCCAACCATCTACAAAACATTATCATAACCATTAAACCATGTTCTGAAGCACTGCATTGACATATTTTTTGAACACTTCCAGGGATGGTTGCTCTACCACCTCCCTGGGCAGCCTGTTCCAATGTCTCACTAGTCTTTGAGTAACGAAATGTTTCTTAATATCCAATCTAAACCTCCCCTGGCACAACTTAAGCCCATTTCCTCTCGTCCTATTGCTAGTTACTTGGGAAAAGAGTATGTGGCTTGAGTCCCCATCTGGAAGGAGGATGCTCAAATCCTCTACTCCAGAAACTGCAAATCTTCCTCAGAAGCTTCCTGCTTGCCCCTATCCACACTGACACAGTAATTCTTGTTCTCTAATCTGCAAAGTAAGCCATTTTAGATGGGATGTCTCCTCACCACAAGGGCTCATGCCTGGTGAATGAGCAGCTGCTTTGGTGCAGGTTTGAGCACCTCAGGTGGAAGTGAGGATTGAATGAATTGCTGATGGTTTTGGCACGTGGTGTGATAAATCCTTGGATAAAGGGGATATGGGACTTTGGGCAATTTCCATCACAGTCTTCTCTTCCGGCAGGGTCTTAAACCCACAGCTGCCATCCCCTTTTCTACAGATTCTATTGGGGTTTATGGACTTTGAGACAGTCAAGAGAACTGAGCTCCTGAAGAGGAGCAGGGCTACGTATGGGCGTTTGGTTGCCCCAAGCTGCTCAGATGTGAGCCAGATAACCCATGTTCACGAATGACACAGGTAATCCTCTTTCCTCTCCAAGAAGCAAACCAGGAAGATGTACCCAAGAGACTAGGTGGGGGGGGCGGGGGGAGATTGCCTCTCCTTCCAGCCTGCTCCGTGCTGTCGCGACCACAGCAGGATCTGCCTTGGCATTTAATTGGTGTTAGAGCAACTTTGCATCGAGCAACATCTCAAAATTCAGGAGACATGGAGACAGTTTGACTTTTACAGTCTTTTATCCTGAGCTGCTTAATGTGTCGACATGTCGGGAATATCATTTGAGGATGCCATGCTGAAAGGGGCAGATGCCAGAAGAATCACAAACCAGAAGAGGCTGGGTGTTCTGCCCAGCTGCTGAGATGCGCGCGGAGGATCATTTCAAATGGTCTCTGTTCTCCTCAGTATTTGGCCAAGTGTGAAAACAGCTTCTTCTAATCTTATTCTTTTCCTTTTTGCCAATCGTATCACCCTGCTCAAGGCCCTGTGTAGAAATTAGGTCTCTGCAGGAAATGGCTAATGAGATCTACTTAACCTTTTGGCAGAGCAGAAGCTAGGGATGCACATGGTTATGGGGAATGAGCTTTAGCTTAAAGGGAGCCAGCTGCTAAACAAACCAAACCAGCCGATTAATAGCAGAATGAGGCAATATAATGGGAGAAAATAATCGGAGAGTGTGAATTCTCATTTGCCAAGAGTTGGGGCGCTGTTGCTAAACGCACAATCGATATTTTTGCAGCCTGTCAACAGTGAGCGCCAGATCAATGTTCGCTTCTCACCAGGGTGAGAAGGGTCTCTCCGCCAGCTATTGTAGGAGAAGTCAGAGGCAGCAATCCTGTAAAGAACGCTGAGGTTTGTGTGAGTTCCTGTCTTGTGAGCTCTGTGGAAGCATCCCTGACTCATCCCACACTGCAGTGGTGCCAGCAGGTGGGAGGAAAAAAAAGTAACCCTGAGCCATAGATAGGGGCAGATGATTTGCCTTCAGAGGACAGTCACCCCGGAGCTTTTTGTGTGAAATGTGAGTCACTAGTAATAAAAAGGGTTATGTGAGCAGCCACATTAGGTTCATGGCAGGCTGCCCTGATCTGGATAAGTCACGGCTCGGATTTTCCTGTACCCAGCCCAGCTTGTGTTCCCAATCTGCACTCACCAAGCCCTGCCAGACCTGGAGGATAGTGTTTTGCAGCCACTTCACATGCAGAGGGAGAACAAGGCTATGGAGGGGCAAGTTAAGCTGCCAGTTCTCCAGGAACTTAACCCAACCATGGTCAGGGATGTGCACGCAAACAGAAGTGTCCGTAGGACTACGATCACAGCAGGTAAAATGAAGGTGCATCCTTTGAATACTCACACTGTGCCATGCCTGTTTTGGCCAGGTCCTCCTTTCCCAGGGCTCAGCTCAGCCTCACCAGCTTTCTCTTTGGGTCTAGTCCATCACTTGCCTTCCCAAAAATGCTCAGGTGAATATTTAGTTGGCCTTATTTGTGGAAGTAGCTTAACTTGGGTGAGATGATTCACCATGGATGCGTGCTTCCAGCTCGCAGAATAAGCACACGATGTTAAGCCATAAGTTAGCGTGCCATCTGGACACAAATACTTGTTTTTATAGAGTTCATTAAGAAAAGTAGCTCTGATCTGCATTAATTCCCATGCAAGTTAAGGTGGACTTTTTATTCCTGTATTGTAAACTCCAGTTCACAGTAATTCGTCATTGTTCCCTAGAAATCTAGGGGAGTTCCTGCTCTAGTTGAGGATGTCCCTGCTCCCTGCAGAGGGGTTGGACCAGATGACCCTTAGAGGTCCCTTCCAACCCAAGGCACTCTATGATTTCACAGGCTGTGTAGCAATGGGAAATGAGACTTCTGTTAAAAACCTCAGTAACTCAGTTTGGACTAGCTCTTGTTTTGTGAAGGAGGTTTTTAAAAAGCACCATTATATGAACCTCATGCTGCATATTTGTTGGGATCAGATCACGTCTAAAGAAATTTTGCTGTCACTGAGATCAAAGGGGAATGCTTTCCCTGCTCCGTTCTTTTAAATCACTACATTACTAAAACTAATCTATTCCCTGTCAATTGTTTGGAAGGCAGTTGAACTCGTTTCTCATTACAGCCCATTATAAATCGCTCCTCATTTCAATCTCATTTAGCTAATTCAGTCATCAAAGGATTGCAGGAGGCATAAAGTATTTTATTGATGCGTTTAGCTCTTCACAGATTTATGAAAAGTACTGAACTTCTTAGGTCTGTCTATTTGCAGACGTAGGGAAAGGCTTCATTCCCTCCCATGGACGGCAGAACCATTAAAAAAGAAAATCCAAGCAGCAAGAGACTCTCTGTAGGTTTGTGTGGGAGACTGATGAGCTGACTTTTTTTCATCTAATGTATTAAAACTTTCATCTCTTGACACCATGCCAAATTTTTCAGGACTTCACTAAATTAATTTTAATTTACGGAGCCGGCTGAAGGAATAGAGGTCTAATAAAAAATGGCAGGAAAAGTACCAAATAATTCTGAAGTTGTTTCTATTCAACACTTAAAATGTTAAATAAGCAAGGAATTGTATAATCTAAGGCAGACCAGTCCATGTAACAGATGTTAATGGACAATTAATGAGATGAAAGTAGTTATGCAGATTTGGAAGCCTCTGGTTCGATGTGAAGTCATATTTCTTCCACTATTTTGAACAGTTTAAACATGGTGATGCTTCTTGTGGAGGCAAAATTTACTGCATTTATTAGCGAGAGCAAGTCTTGATCTTCCAGACGGCTGTTGCCTACCCCCAGAGGGACCCTGGGTCCTGCTATGGCACGTGTCATCCTGATCCCACTCCCCTAAACATCCACTGGAATCCTTTCATTTACAAGGAGGGCAGCGGAGCCAGCTACTGAACGTTTCATAGAATCATAGAATGTTAGGGGTTGGAAGGGACCTCAAGACATCATTGAGTCCAAGCCCCCTGCCAAAGCAGGATCACCCAGGCCAGGCCACACAGGAACATGTCCAGGTGGGTGTTGAAAGTCTCCAGAGAAGGAGACTCCACCACCTCTCTGGGCAGCCTGGGCCAGGCTCTGTCACTCTCACAGTGAAAAAGTTCCTCCTCATGTTGATGTGGAACTTCCTGTGTTCAAGCTCACACCCATTATTCCTTGTCCTATTGCTGGACACCACAGCAAAGAGACTGGTCCCCTCCTCCTGACACCCACCCCTCAGATATTTGTAGACATTGATCAGATTCCCTCTCAGCCTTCTCTTCTCCAGACTAGACAGCGCCAGTTCTCTCAACCTGTCATCACAGGAGAGATGTTCAAGTCCCTTAATCATCCTCGTAACTCTCCGTTGAACTCTCTCCAGTAGATCCCTGTTTCTTCTTGCCTATTTGCAACTTATCCTTCTGTGAATTAGCACAGACTGCCTGAGGGGTGTCGGGAGACTTCATTGATTATCTGTCCATATGGAGATGATTTATGTTAAAGCTGAAAGTAGGGATGTCCTGGATCCTTCAAGCTGACTATCACTTTCTGTGGTTTGGTTGTTCCTGGCCTCAGGTGCTTAGAGGAGTGACTGTGAGGAACATCTCCATGGCAGAAGACCAGCAACAGACACTTGCAAAGAGTGATCTCTGCCACAGCACCAAGGCATCCACCGTTCTCTTTAGCAAGAAAGTGCTGGTAGTAGAAGGGTGCAAAGTTTGATGGGATGAAGCAAGAACAGGAGAATATGCAAAATGTGGAGTTGAGTTTCCCATCTGGTAGGGTCCCCAAACTACTTCATCTGAGGTGCATTCCCTCTGATTCCATCTAGATAGCAAATTTAATCATGCTGGGGAATGGGATGGGAAGCGGATTCCACAGGGTGGACTAAGTGCAGATCAAAGAGCTGATCCTGGATGTGCCTGAAAAACTTTATTCCTGTCTTCCTTCTCCCCCTGAGAAGACAAGATGGGGGAGAGCCCTTGAGAGTGGAAGAAACAAAGGGGAACAGGCACAGGCAGGTAAAAAGGGACTCAGATGGGAGGCTTAAATGAGGAAACTGTTCATCACTAGAGAAAAAAGGTAGATGTGAGGAAGACAATACAGAAAAACATTGACAGCTCATATTATGATGAAGATTCAGGGATATCTGGTGTTGGGATACACTAGGAGAAGCGCTGTTCCTCTCAAAGAGTGACCTTCATGTGCATAGCTGGAGACTGTCCACTAAAGATAGCAGAGTGGATGAGAGCATGAATGATCCTGCTTTGGCAGAGAGATTGGACTTGGTAATCTCCAGAGGTCCCTTCCAACTCCTACCACTCTATGATTCTATGAATTAAGTCACAGACCAAGAGGAGAATTTTGGTGCAGACCCATGAAAGCTTCATCCCTGACTTCTGTGTATAGGAAGAAGAAAGTCAGGTAAAGCTGCATGCTCTGATCCATAGAGCAATGTTAGTGGGTGGACTGGAAGTGCCACTGTTAATGAAAGCAGTAATCTGGCAGGTTTTCAACAAGTAAAGTCATTGATCAGTAAAAAAATCGTGTGCAATTCAAGCCAGGAAAGGATACTGCCATATTATTTGCATACTAATAATGTGTCTTTACCGTAAGCTCAGCAAGAGCTATGAATCTTTCAGGTGAGAGAAGCTGTTTAGATCCAGTTCTACAAGACACATTAAGCACTAGTGGCATCGTGTCGTCTGGCATAAGTTACAGAGGGTAAGACGGGCTTTCTCTCTACATTAAGATGTGGAATGGTACTTTCAGTTTAACAGCACTACACTGACATCTTTCAACTTAGCCACTGCCCTGCGCATTTGTGTTACATTACAAAAGAGATACCAGGCGGTTTTAAAATCAGTTCAGCATCAATGTTATCGGTGACTTGTTGGTAGCAGTCCCACTTGGATTGCAGGCATAGAAAAGGGAGGAAGAGAGATAAAACATCTCTTTGTCTTTTTGCTAGCTAGTAGTTGATACTTCAGGCCTTAGAGTGCTCCTGATGAGAAAACGGTGACCAAGAACACCTCTACAAAACACACAACCCCCTGTCCTCCACCTCTGCTGCTGGTAGGCTAACTGGTAAGCACATGGACATTCTCCTAGGTAAAAAACTGCCGTACTTCCATCACTTTGGGCTTCAACCAAGGGAAAATCTTTGACATCAAATCCACATCAGACGTAATTGTCACTCTGAGTCTGTGTGGAGCACATGGGATTTCCTTAGGAAGTCATGCAAGAAACCAGACCCTGCCATATCCCCTGGGTTGTACCCCCCACACCTTGTTCTGAAATGTGGATGTTGCAGACATCACCTTGTTTGGAAAGCAGGCAGAGAGAAATGGAGAGTTTTCTGCAGACTCAACTTCCATCCACAGAAGCCCCCTCAAAAGGCCAAGCAATTTCCCTCCTGGTGCAAAGGACCCCTTGGAGCAGGGAATCTCTGTGCAGTGACAGAAGTTGCGTGCTTCCTGTCAGTACCGGTGGATTTTACACCTTTACCCCACCCAACAGGCAACATGTGCAAACCAGAGTGCATCGTGCTCTTGTGATGGTGTGGTGGTCACCTGGGATCACCTGTGGGATTCTGGCTGAGGATGAAGCAGGATAGGTGCTTAGGCCCGCCAGGATCCAGGGAGTGCTTGGAGCCACCAACTCCCTCCAGGGCTTTACTGACAGCAAGACTAAAACTCACCTGGAGCAGAGCTGCCCATCCGTGCGTGATGCTTAAAAAAGTATGGAAGGAGGCAGCATGGTGTGGAAGTCATGGGAATGGTCTGGGTTTCATGGGGGATGGGGTGCCAGATCTTCTATATACTCCACAAGGGGAGTCCCACACTGCTGTGGTATACATTGCTCTGTGGTTTAGTGAGGATATGCTCATGGAGAAGGCATGAAAAGCGGATCAGCTACTCCCTCCATGGCTGTGGCAGCTTTTCCTTACATAAACAACATGGCTTCACTGAGCCTCTCTTATTCCTCAACAGGAAAATTAATATTTGTGTTTACTGACCATATAGAGTCATAGGATGGTTTGGGTTGGAAGGGAGCTTTAAAAGTCATCTAGTCCAACTCCTCTGCAGGGAGCAAGGACATCTGCAACTAGAGCAGGTTGCTCAGAGCCCCGTCAAGCCTGATGTTGAATGTGTCCAGGGATGGGGCATCAACCACCTCTCTGGGCAACCTGTCCCAGTTTTTCATCATCCTCATTGCAAAAACTTTCTTCCTTATATCTAGTCCAAATCTACCCTCTTCTAGTTTGAAACCATCACCCCTTGTCCTGTTGCAACAGACTGCACTAAAAGATTGTCCTCGTTTTTCTTATAAGTCCCCTGTAAGTATTGAAAAGCCGCTATAAGGTATCCCTGGAGCCTTCTCTTCTCCAGGCTTAACAACTCTCTCAGGTTTTCCACACAGGAGAGATGCTCCAGTGCTCTGATCATTTTCATGGCCCTCCTCTGGACCTGCTTCAATAGACCCAAGTCTTTCCTGTACTGGGGACCCCAGAGCTGGATGCGGTACTCCAGGTGGGGTCTCACCATATATTGGTGTTTCAAGGGGTTTGTAATTTTTTTCTGCAGTGAGCTATGAAACGCTGCGAGGGCAATTGCAACTCTGGAGTAGTCATTGTTTTTTCTGTTTGTCCATCTATGCCAGGTTTTCCAGTACAGGAGGTCTCTGCTGTTGTACTTACCGTCAGTCTGCACAGCTGTGAGCACTTGCAGATAGTCTGTTAGTAAATGCTCCTTTCCCACTTGTTAAAGAATAACAGACCTTTGTAGGACTTTCTTAGCCCTGGTTTCCCACTATTTTATTGATTTCATTGGGATACAGCTGGCTTTTAAAATTCAATAGACTTAATGAAATGGTATGCAAGATAAGAAGGAAAAATTTGATAGCCAAGGAAGAAGTTTAGCTCTTGTTATTGTCGGCTGAGGACTGGAACAAGCTGATACTATTTAGGAAACTTCTTCATTCAAGGGCTTGAGGTCTCCTTGAGGCGTCCTGGAGTTTTCAAGAGAGGCAGGAAGGATGAGAGAAACTTTGGCTGTATCACCTCTCCCAAGCATGGCAGGCATTAAGGTGATGCAGTTGTGCACAAGATGGCACTGTTCTCCATAAAAAAGGACTTCTTCTGCCTTGCTCGCTGCAGTCTGCCTGGATACTTTTAGACAGAGTGCTGGTTTCTGTGGAGTTATCAATGACAGCACTTGAGATATGCAGTTCTGCTGTGTGCAGGATTGAAGTCTCTGAGTACATACCCTGAGACCTGTACACCAGCTCTATAGTCACATACATCTCACTGCAGGCGTGTGTAAATCTGTCCCACAGGTTTCTAATGGTTTTAGCTAACCCACCAGGCAGCAGCTTGTTTTTCCTGCCTTCTGACCTATTATTGCACATAAACACGGTGTCTATAACATTATCTTCACAAGGCTGTTTTTCAGGAAGAATAAATCTGTCACTGTGTTGGTCACATTAGCTGGCCATACGTGCTTCTGATTCACCCATCACCATGGCTCCAGGCATCTTGTCCACACAAACATCACGTCTAAATCAGTCTCCAGAGAGAGCTCGGATCCAAATCCAGTAAAGGCTGAGGAATGGTCTTGGTCTGTCTGCAACGGAGCAGTCATGGCATCAAGTTTTGCCAGGGGAGGTTTAGGTTGGACATCAGGAAAAACTTCTCTCACGAAAGGATTATGAAAGACTGGCACAGGCTGCCCAGGGAAGTGGTTGAATCACCATCCCTGGATGTATTTAAAAGCCATCTAGATGTGGTGCTCAAGGATATGGTGTATTAGTGGCTCTGGAAGAGGTAGGTAATGGTTGGACTTGATGATCTTAAAGGTCTTTTCCAACCATAGTGATTCTGTGATTCAGCGTGGACTTATTCTAGTGCATGAGATATGTGAAAGTCTTCACTGGAATGAAGTGTGCAGGTTCCTCATTGTTGTCCCTCTCTGAGGTAATATCACTTCTGTGCCTTACTCTAGAAGGGTCTGCTTCTCTTTTGGAAGAATGCCTGCAGAAATAGGTGCCTTTTACTGGGTGAGCTACATGGATTAGGCATTATGTCTCTCTTGATTTAGAGAGTGGAGCAAACACTTCTAGACTGAGAAAACTGTACTCAGTGAAGCCTCTGAGGGCTAATATCTGTCAGTGGTGTTAAAAAAGAACCAGAAACTTAAAAACAACAACAAAAATAAGTTTGCATAGGTTACTGCATTGATTTGGAAGAAAAATATTGATAAAATACTAATTCAAACTGATTATGCAAACAAGTAAGAGTCCCTTCATAGATCTTTGATTTTCTGATCAGCCTCAGGAAAGTCTCTGGCTTGGTACCTCAGGTCCCAAGCTGGGTGGGTGGCTGCAACGCCAGCAGACAGGCAGCTCTCATGCCTCTTCCCAGTCCCTGTGGACAAATGACCCCTTGGTAGCCACTGCAGAACAGCAGCGCTCAGTCAGTGTCCTTGTAGCTGAGCCACACACGAGGATGTTGCCACACAGCTGCCACTGCTGCTCCCCGTTGCAGCTCTGTTCCCTTGTTTATCCGTGCAGACACTCTTCAGGAGAGCAGCAGAATTTGCCATCTCCACTAGCAGAAGCTAATTGCTAGCCTTGGGGAGGGCACATGTAGGCACAGTCCTGAATGTTGCTCAGTAACTGGGAGTCATGCAGCCCCCACCTCAGTGAACAGTGGAACATAATTAGTCGAGGAGCTTTTCAGTGTCTATCACTCACTGAGTGGACTAGGAGGACTTTTTAGCCCTGGTGTGGTACTTCTTATAAGGCTCTTGTCTCAACTCTCTGCTACAAGTGGTGATCCAGCTAATCTTCATGGGTTCACCTTCCTCCTTTCTTTCTGTTTTGATACTCTGTTTACAGAGCGAGAAACTATGCTCCATTTTTTTCTGGCCAAAACTCCCTCAACCTCACCGTCAGGTGTGGCGATGAGGAAAGCAATATCATTCTGGACGGTTTACAAATCGGAACTGGGCTTTGGATGGACACACTGAGAAATGGCCAAAGGCGACTTACCTAGACCTACTGGAACACACAGCATCCAATATACCCATTAATAATGAGAGTGGGAGGGTAGACTTCTCTCTTTACATTGAAGAAGGATGTGTGATCTCTCAGGATCTAGTGTTGTGCTTTGCAAAGCTGTAGTACTGTTCTGTGAAATTTCAGGATCCTGTGTCTTGCTGGTCTGCTTATTGGATGGAACGTGGATAATCACTCAGAACAGAACAAAAAGATGTATTTTACCAGGCAATAAGTGAAGTTCCTTGAGAAGAACTGGCCACTGGACAATTTGCCCCCTCCTTCAGAGCCCTGCCTGGGTGGGATTCTGCAGTTTAGTTTTCTAAGCTTAATTTTCCAGTCTACATTAGGCACTACGCACCATTTGTGCTTTTCACATGGGGCAGAAGGACTCTCCAAGGGCACGTGCACGTTGTGGCTGTGCACAGCGGTACAGGACATTTCTGGGTTCAGGTACATGCAGTGTCCATATGAACTTGCTGCCTGTGCCCACGGGCAGAGCACCCTGTACATCTCTATTCTTGTATGTGACTGACATTCTGTTATTAGAACCTCCATAGAGCTTTTCAAACCTTAAATAACCCAGCCTGATAATCACTCTGGGAGGTAATTAAGCCACCCGGTTATCAACAGTGGAACTGAAATGTGGAGTTGGGATCTAGATTTTGGATGAGCTATCCTTTTCTTTTGCAGGCCAGGTCGCAAAATATTAATACAAGTGGTGTGGGCCAGAATTTCTGCTTCTGTCATGTCTCAGCATCGATATTTGAGCTAGATGTTTAGGAAGCTCTGGTTGCCCAGCCCTATTCTCCGAACATCTTCCCAAAAGACTGAATCTCAGTGTATCTTGTTAGAAAAATGAACGGGAGAGGATATTTTGAAAAATCCAAACTGTACCTAGTTCACGGTAATTTGGAGAACATCATGGGCATGTTCCTGTGTCTCGATGCAGCGCTAGCATCTCTCTTTCCATCAGGTTTTAGCCTAACCTGTGATGGACTGAACTTTTTTTTTTTTTTCTTTTTACCATGGCAACCTCACTATGGTGATTTCAGGGCTAGGGAGCTTTATATTTATCTTGACCAGCATGAAGAAGTCGGAGCCTCATTAACTGAGGAAGGTGGATAGACAGCATATGGAACACACCATACACGAGATGGCACTTCCCTTCCCAGGGCGAGCGGGTCATTCATATTATCTACACAAGCAGCAAGTTTCCTTTTGGAAATCCTGAGTTACTCACTGTTCTCTCTGTCCCAAGGGAAGAAAATCCAGACAGATGGCTTCAGAGAAATCTTGCATCTTTAAGGGAAGATATCCTCCTGGAACAATAATTAATGCTGGTGGGATCTATTATTATTATTATTATTATTATTATTATTATTATTATTGAGAAAGTTGGAAAGAATTCAGTATTACCAGAGGGCATTAACACAGAGCCTAGCAGAGGACAGAGAAAGATAAAGAGGGGGAAAAAATAGCTATCACAAAACAGTGATCCTATTAAAATGACATTGAAGAATTCTATTAGTGCTCTTTGCCCCCTTGCTCGCCTGCCTTCGAAGATTCGAGGCAAAACGCAGCCAGACAAAGCCTACTAATAATCTCTGCTAAGATGACATTCACATATTGCAGAGGGACACACAGGGCTCTGGGCTGACCACATCAGGAGTCTACTGGCAGAAAAGCTGCCTATGGCTGCGGGTGGCAGCCACTCCACGCTACAGGGAGGGGGATGATGGGGCAGACCTAGGTTTGGGCCACTCGCCCACCCACAGGCTCGGCAGACCTGTCTGGGGCTGAGTTACTGGAAGAGCAGCAGCGGTACGGTGAAATTGTTGCCTCCATGGGAAAGGAGGCTGGTGTTATGCAGGCTTTATGTGAGGATTCTCAAGTGCTGGGCAAGTGGGCTGGACTTCATTCTCACTACACCCCAGCTGAAACACCTTGTCATGCTGCTATTCAAGGCGCTCTGGTAAAACCTCATCCATATTTCACAGAATCATAAAATGGTAGGGGTTGGAAGGGACCTCTAGAGGTCATCGAGTCCAACCCCCCTGCCAAAGCAGGATGACCTGGAGCAAGCCACACAGAAATGCATCCAGGTGTGTGTTGAAAGTCTCCAGAGAAGAAGACTCCACCACCTCTCTGGACAGCCTGGGTCAGGCTCTGTTACCGTCACAGCAAAGAAGTTTCTCCTCATACTGAGGTGAAACTTCCTGGTTTCCAGTTTGTGTCTGTTGTCCCTCATCATATCTCAGGACACCACTGAAAAGAGACTAGTCCCCTATACTTGGCACCCACCCTTCAGATATTTGTAAACATTGATCAGATCCCCTCTCAGCCTTCTCTTCTCCAGACTGAACAGCCCCAGGGCTCTCAGCCTCATATAAATGGTATCTAAATACCATCGTCTGAGCTTTGGGTGTGTTGAGGATCATTGGTGGTGAGGATCATTAGAAGCACACAAGTATAGGGGAAGAAAAACGAGACCCCGAGACAGACTTTTCAAAAATAAAGTATCTACTCCCTTAGATGTGCTGCTCAGCTTGGTACTGTGCTATATCCCAGGGTTCCTCAAAACAGTGGTGATTTTGGGAGCCATGGAAACTGAAACTAAAGATCCATATTCAACATCATGTGGAAAATGCAAGACCTCTTTCCCCACTGGCAGTTAACCTTCTGATTTTTCACTTCCAGAACTTGTTCTGCCAGTACAATTCACAAGTATCTGTTTATGCAGGAGTACCTAATGCACCATGCACAGGAATGAGAATGCCTTCTTTTCTTCGATAAGTTTTGAATATTATTAATTTTTCTCTCTCCCATTATTTTTCAGCAAGAAAACCTATTCGGATCAGGATCAAAGGGACAGTTTATTGCTCTTTGTAGAAAAGCAGATCCTCTTTTACCTTTGGAAATGATTAGATGTAGCACAGAACACTGATACATCACCTTGTGTGCTTCACTCGGCAGAGATAACGTCTCAGCTGGAGCACTTTGTGTGGTGTCAGGCGCCACATTCCCAGAGAGATACGAACCAGCTGGAGTGAATCCAGAAGGGAGCTGCAGGAAGGATCAGAGGGCTGGAAATCATGACCTACCAGGAAGAGTGACTGCATTGGGGTTTCTTTGCTTAAAGGAAAGAAGATTAAGGATGGGGGAAGGGGAGAATGATAATATTCCTCAAATATGCAAAAGACTGCCGCCGAGAGAAGAGGAAAAATTTCTTCTCCCTAGTGGAAAGAAAAAGAAATAATGGGTTCAAATTGCAGCAAGAATAACTGAAGTTAGGTATTATGAAAAAGCTTTCTAACAGGAGAAAAAATGAAGCAGTGGACAGGATTGTGTGAAGAGACATATTATAGACCCAGTCGGGATTCTCTAAAACCAAATTAAGCAACTGTTCCTCTTGGGCAAAGGAAAGGAACAGGTGACCTTGGGAGTTAAAGGGACTATTGCGGCATTCTACAGGAAAATAATTCACCTGCAAATTCAGCTACTGGTAAAGAGGCAAGTTGAAAAACAAAGAGAGAAGTTTTTATGAATGTTTCTAACAGAATCACAGAATGTTAGGGATTGGAAGGGACCTTGAAAGATCATCTAGTCTAATCCCCCTGATTGCCGGAGCAGGATCACCTGGATGTAGTCACATAGGAACTCACCCAGGTGGGTTCTACATCTTTTCTGCATCCTATAAGCTTTTAAAATCATCCTTTCAAGCCTCCTCAGATTTAGTAGGTGTGGCAATATTAAAACATTAGAAGGTGACTCAAAAACAACAAAATGTAAAGGGGAGATGTTTATGGGCTTCAGTACTGGACTACACTTGGCAGCTCCAAGCCACTGAGTCACCCAGAGGCGCTTAGGGCAGTATTGCTTTCTGGGAAGCTCATCTCTTCCCAGATCATTCAAGTGAGGAAGGCAGATTTCTGCCTTCTTCAGGGTGCCTGGTGCTGCCAAAAGTAGTTCGGAGAGTATTATCGGGGTCATCCAGGAAGGAGAATTACACCTGCTCTAAATGGTGGCTGAACACCGAGCTGGGTACGTAAGAGGATGGAAATGGGAAGAGATGATAAGAAGATTGCCAAGTTGGCCACTGCAGCTGAAAACACACTGGCAAGCTTCCTCTCCTGCCTCTCTGCTGCGACCTCTCAATCACCCTTGGTACAGCTCTTAGAATGCTCTGCCAAATAGGATTACACTCCAGCAGAGAGAGAATTTACACATTCCATAGGACTTGATGAAATAGCAATTGATAAGGATACACCACAGTATTAACCGGAAAAAATCCACATATATTAGGGGCAGGTGGTGTAAATGGGTGGGAAAAGGAGGGTTACAACACATGTTGGGTTGGTTTTAAGCCCAGGCAACCTTTGCCTGTGTTCAGGGAGTCCTCTCACAAGCCTCGTGCGTGTTAGAATGTAATTGCTTGCTGATGATGTTGCTGGCGAACTGGTGCAAACAGAGATGATTCCTCATTAATGCAGAAGCTTGCAGGAGACCAGCTCCAAGGAATAATTTCAATAGTGTCTAAATACTGTCTGCTCCAAGCTTCCTTACACCAGAATGCCATTTTATTAATATACCTGACAGGAAAAAAAAAACCCAAACAAAAAAACCCCAGTGAGAAGTCTGTCTGGAAACTGTCTCCTAACCCTCTAGATATTTTTTAAAGTAGGTCTGTGAGTTTGTCCCAGAGGGTGTTTGTGGCCTGGAACTGTGTGGAAATGCTTTTGGAGACACATCAGTAGTTGAGAGGTCAGAGGGCCAACAGCCACTATTAATTGCCTTGCAGCTAGGCAGGAGCTGAAACGCTCCCCTTCAGCCTCGCTCAGGTGGAGAGAACATAACACAGCTGTAAACAGCTGTAAAGAGCTGTCAGGGAAGGAGAAAGCTACACCTACCTGTTACTTTTTGCCTTGTATGGAAAATAAACCCAGGAAATTAAAAAATCAACTCACGGGAAGTTACACGTGGATTATTTTTCTTCCGAAGCCAAAGACATCAGTTGCCTTCTGCACAAGACACGAGCTGCATGTTGAGGCACCTTGTGATTATAAACTCTCCTCAGCAAAATTACTGAGGGTCAAAGAATTTGGTGACTCATGGGGTGATCTGATTGGCAGGACAATTAGGTACGGGCCATGTTCTTTCATTTCTGCTAGAAACTTGGTGTAATTACAGCTCCTGTCTCTGGTCTGTGTGATGCCGGAGGTCAAACGAGGTGATAAAGATACTCCCTCTGGCCGTAAAAATCTATTAACCTCTCTTTGCACCACGCACGGCTCAGGCGCACAGAAATTCAATACCTGTCCACCATCTGAAAGCTCTCTCGTCAAGGAGAAAGAAATAGAAGTACCGAGGCGAGCAGGATTTTACTTCAATTTTTCCATTGAAATTGCTGGAGAGAAGCTCCCAGGCGAAGAGTTTGGCTTCAAGGAGAGGCTGGATTTTGGAGGCTTTGAGGCAAGTGTAGCTGAGCTTGGGAGGAATGTGCCCCATGACTAGGGTGCACTGCAGAGCTGCTCAGCAAATGATGGTCATCAGAGAGAGAGATCAACCCAAGGGATTCCCATGCTCGCTGAAGGTGCTGCTTACCATCTTTAAAGGGGATGGAAAAGGAAAACCTGGTGGAGGTTTGCTACCCTTGCTTGTAAAAGGAAAGCTCCTGAGCACAGGAAATTAGGCTGCCCCAGAAACGAGCCAGAAAACCACTGTACTCCAGAGACTGTGATCTTTATTTTTGCACATCTAGGGCAGAAGGACTTTTTGAGTGAGGATCCTACTTATTTTCCGGCTTTGCTAGGGGGCAGGTTTTGGAGAAAGGGGCTAGTGAGAGCTTCTAATTAATTTGGTAATCCACCTTACTGAGTGGGAGATTCATCTGCTTTAAGTTACGTATCTAAAGGTAAAAATACCCAAGCCTGAGCTAACCATCCTCTTACTCCTGTTGTAATTGTTAGGAAAACCAGAAGAGATGGTGAAGGCAGATCAGATTAATCACCCTTTGGAGATGCCCATTTCCCTGCATCATCTATCCAAGGAGTCTCATGAGATCACTTCAGGCTTCAGAGGTTCTCCTCCCCCTCTACTCTGCCCTGGTGAGGCCACATCTGGAGTGTTGTGTCCAGTTCTGGGCTCCCTGGGACAGGGAAATACTGGAGAGAGTCCAGTGGAGGCTATGAGGATGAAGGGACTGGAACATCTGTGTCATGAGGAAAGGCTGAGAGACCGGGGGTTTTTTAGTCTGGAGAAGAGAAGCTTGAAAGTGGATCTGATCAATGTTTACGAATATCTGAAGGGTGGATACCAAGGAGAAAGGGCCAGTCTCTTTTCAGTGGTGCCCTGTGATAGGACAAGGGGCAATGGACACAAACAGGAACCCAGGAAGTTTCACCTGAGTATGAGGAGAAACTTCTTTTCTGTGAGGGTGACGGAGCCTGGAACAGTCTGCCCAGAGAGATTGTAGAGTCTTCTTCTCTGGAGACTTTCAAAACCCATCTCGACAATGTGTTTCTGTGCGACCTGCTTTAGGTGATCCTGCTTTGTCAGGGGGGTTCGACTTGACCGTCTCCAGAGGTCCCTTCCAAACCCTACCATTCTATGATATTATGATTCTGTGATTCAACATCTGATTTACAGGAATCCAAAGTTATATGAGATTCCCAGTAGCCATCGGAGTAAACCTGCAATACTTTTCACAGATGATGTAAATAGCATTAAAGAAAAAAAAAAGTCACCTAATCATCAATCATTAGTTTAATTAGCTCCAAGCTATGAAGTCAGACAGTTCCAGCTGGAGGCCAAATCCAGCCTGTGGGCTGATTCCATCTGGATTAACTCTGCTTCTGTCGTGGCTATGTGGTGGGATGAGAGGCAATGGGGAGCAGCTGTTAGTGCCCTGGGTAAAGTCCAGCAGTTCCTAATACCTCCTACTGTGCTTGCACGCGGCCAAAACCCTCAGCCTGGGGAGGTGCTGCATCCACATGACTCAGGAGGGGAGTCTCCAAACGGGCATCTGGCCTCCAAGAACACAAAACAAAGCTTGGACCACCCTGTGAATTAAGTCATTCTTGGCCAGAAAGAGACTTAGGAAAGTAAACATCTTGAAGCTTGTATTGCACAGCCCCGCTTTCGAAAGCCCAAATTAAGTGCTTGGATGTGCAGCCTGTGCTGAGAGGTAGCGTTTGTGCAGCTGAGGTTCCTGCGATTCTCTTTGGAGGAATTTTCACAAAGAAAACAGGACTTTGTGTTTTCTGACATTTGCTTCAACCAAAAGGCATTGTGAGCACTTTCACAGAATACCAATTAGGCTCACAGGTTAGCAAGCGAGAGCTGTGTGCTTCATGTTGGCCAAGGTCACTGCACAGCAGAAAAAAAAATAAATCAGAGCTATTCACAAACAGCCTATCCCAGAGCTGCAAATCTGATTTCTCCACTTAAGCCAGATGAGGGTTGTTAGCAGAAGTAACATCTTTCTTCACACCAGCTGATCCAGTTAAGAAAGAGCAGACTGGCTTTTGGGCTGCAAGTAATGTCTGAAACAGAGCCTGGCAACCAGGAGAAGGGCTTCTGCTCCCAGGGGCTCCTCTGGGTTTTGTTTCAGCTACATCAGCCAGTCTGGGAGGAAATATCATCTCGCTATAAATCATGACTTACTTCCTACAATCAAAGCTACTGCAATGTTGCTCTGAATTCCAATTGCTATTCAATAATTAAATAGCTTAGGTTCCTCTTTAAATATCCTCATGAAGTTCAGTACTTTTTTTGTTTGTAAGCAGCTTAAGTTTGGCAGATACAACCTATTAACATTAGGGACACTGGTGCCATGGGATGAGCTGTGCTCTTGGGTTACCAGGGAAAGTCCAGCTGCCCTGTGCTGGGCTCAGGGAGAGCTGAGCACTCCAACAGGTCCAGGCATGGCCCACAGGTGATATGTTATGGAGGCAAAGCAACACTATGTGCCAGACAAAGCTTTCCCTATCCTTCCTCTGTCTTGAGAAAACTGTAGAGCAAAGTGTACCCCATGTGCTGAAGCTCCTTTCCTCCATGACTGCCACACAGCAAAGACACCCACTTGGTGGGGTAGATGACACAGCACAAAGTGGGAGGACAAGAGCAATTCCCTGAGGCAAAGCGAGGACTCACTGAGAAACAGACACCACTCTGAGCTACAGAAGGGACAGACTATCCTGTAATATTCCTGTTCCTGCTGGTATATACAGCTTCTCCATCACCTAACCACTCCAAAGGCCACCCCTTTCTGGCTAAATGCAAGGTTCATCCTCTGGAGCAGGAAGCTTGCTTGGGCCAACTAGTCTCGTAGCATCAGGGTGGGAAGAGAGAGATAAGCAAGTGGTGGACTACTCCCATTTCCCTTGAAGAACAGCTGGAGTTCTTCCATGAACAACCCCAGAGGCATGTCCTCCTGGTGTCTTGCAACTATTTTCAGAGTGGACCAGTGAAAACATGTATGAGGAGGAGCACATAGTGATGTTATAGCACATCTTCCCAGTGGAGTGGCTCATGAAAAACCTGCTTTTCATATGGCAGTAATGGTCAGTGTCCAACAAAAATATGTAAAGTAAAGCCAAGGTAAATTGGAACTATTTACTCTCACTTTTTCCTCGTGTCATCTCTTATTAATCAGGCAAGTTTACTTGATGTCTCTCTCTGCTATGAAACAAAGGGAATACTTCTAGTAGTGATATAGCCACACAGAGATGAATTTAGCCACCTACACAGCTTCAATCAGAGCATATTTCACTGCTCGTAAGTGGAAATTATCCAAGTTACAACTTTTAAACTGACCACACTAGTGTTTCTGGGACAAGATCTCCACCCTTTCTTGGCATTTGTCTATCTGTCACATTAACCTCCTTCTGGTTTGTCTCTTCCAAATATCAGCTAACCAAGGTCAGAGGCAACCACAACATGGCCAGGAGAGCCTTGAGGTAAAGCAGCTCTTTCCTCATTACCTGTCTTGGCACAGGTGCATCAGGCAATGCTCATGTGGGAGCTGGGACTGAAGCCGCTGAGAGTCACCCCCTAACTAATCTGCCCCTTGAACAGAAGAACAAGGAAACATTTCATTCTTCTGGATGAATGTAGTCCTCTCACAGCTGATCTAAATCCCAGTTCTGTTCCTCCTCACCTGTGTGTGCCATGGTTCTATCATTTCTATTGCTCTATGCCATGATCATGTAGGCATCGTCTGTGCCGCAAATAAAAGAGGATTAGGCACCAGTGCCTGGCCCTAAATCCAAGTGGCTCACTGGTTACAACTCCTATGCAAACACACAGTTCCCATTCTGAAAGTCTCCTTACCTTCAGTTTGCACGAGCTGAAGGAGAGGGTAGCTGCTCTCTCTTCTAAATTTTAGTCCATGTGGTCCTCAGCCTAAGGAAACTGAAGAAATTATTGCTCTACTCGGGCTGATGTGAGCCGTAGTGAAGAGATGTAGCATATAATATCAAACTGCTGATTGAATTCATTATTAAAAGAACAGCTTTCAATGCTAGGAAGAGTTCATCGTCAATTAATGATAGTGTTTTCTCAAAACAATATTTGGAAAGTACACGCAGACGTGCGCACGTGCCTGGTTCATGACCTGCTCTTTCTGAAGTTCTCCAGGCACTACATGCAAAGCGGAACCCTTATTTCTTTAAATAACTCATTTCTTCCTCTTTCAATGAACTTACTCATGCTCTTTGAACTTCAAGGTAGAAAAATCAAAGGCAGTCACTGTGTCTCTTAGGAGTTCTTGACCTACTTTGTACTGATCAGTTCTCATCTCCCACAGAAATGTGGAAACTGTGTCAGAAGGATTTACACAATAAGCTGTCAAGAATGTTTCTTCTTTTAACTTTATGCATTTCAAGGGAAGGAACCTGAAAGGAATACGCACAAACTTTAGGTACAATTGTAGGAAAAGTGTCTGTGCCAACAGATAATGCAAAAGATACCTCTGTGGGCTCAAGAGGCTACTTGAACGACTTGTCAAGTATAATTCTGAAAAGCGTCTCTAAATTCTTTCATGTTGGCAGCAAAATCAGAACTACTGCCGAGTGTTTTTTGTTGGCATAGAAAAGGGAAATTTGAAAACTTGGGGGAGGGGAGGAAAACAAAAATATTTTCCCACTTGAAGAAAAAAATTCCTTTTGTCTGTCATTACTCAGGGGAGTGAGATAAAGGCTCACAAAAAAAATCTGGCAAATAATCAGAGGTCTGGTTAGATACTGGTCAGACCACCCTTTACTTTGGCAAATTCCCATTGTATCTGCAGTCCAGGACACTGCTATGCAAAGATCAGGACAAATTTGATTTCTTTGTGAGGTAGCCTTTGAATTGTCCCCAAAACTACAAAGGAAAAATAGTTACTAGTTAGCCTTGTTTTGTCCTCAGTCCTCACCCTCCTCCCTGGGACTTCCTTACTAGTGATTGTAGTGAGGGTGGTGCTGGTCTCTTCTCCCGAGTACCTAATGATAGCACAAGAGGAAATGCCCTCAGACTGCACCAGGGGAGGTTTAGATTGGATATTAGAAAAATTTCTTTAGCAAGAGAGAGGGGAGGCCTTTGAACAGACTGCCCAGGGAGGTGATGGAGTCACCACCCCTGGAGGTGCTGGTCCTGGAGGTGTTGGGTTGAAGGTTGGACTTGATGATCTTAGAGGTCTTTTCCAACCTTGATGATTCTATGATTCTATGAGTGGGGATTTTTCCTCCAGGCAGGTTCTGAGGACCATATCTAGGAATACAAGAAGATATAAAGTGACAAACTTAGAGCTTGGGCATGGTGAATAAACCTGAAGAAATGGCACCTTCCAAGAACAAGGGTTTTGCTCAGTGTCATGAGGGGTCAGCTTCATGGTTTTTATTGTATGTTTAAGATATAAGTTGGTCACATCAGACAGTGATAGTCACTCCGGTAAGGCTTGCACTGTTCTGTGCTAAAACATGCAACAAACAACACGCAGAGGGTTTGTTGCTTGGAAATGCCCTTGCTTCTGGTAGCAAGCACCTCTGTACGTGGGCAGCAATCTTAAGTGCATTGAATGCCACCATGAAAACACCACCAGCTTTTTTGAATACACAGAATTTATGGTGTGGAAGCCCCATCCCTGGAAGTCTTTAAGGCCAGGCTGCACAAGGTTGTAAGCAACCTGGTCTAGTGGG
>WEIS01041758.1:380-13256 GCA_013389965.1 Todus mexicanus
GTAGCTAAAGCTCAGCTGAATCAAGTTCATCTGTGCTTGGTTGCAGTACAGGATAAAACTTGTTTAGCCAAACTTATGACATCAGAAAACCATGGGGGAAGAAGGGTGACTGTCAGCGTGCAGGAGTTCAGGCCCTCAGCAATGGCAAAACAAAACAGCATAGCAATAGCTGCCTATTTTGTACCAAAAGCTGAGTAAGTAGCTCAGCACTGTTACTACAACATAAGGAGCCAGAGTCCTATCCTTACAACTCTCAGCTGCAACACAGGAGCAAACTTGCTCCAGCCCACATTACTCCAGTTGCAGCTCAAGCCCTAATAAACACTGGCATTGTCCTACCTTGCAAACACTTCTTTTGAGCTAGAGGCATTATGTGCTGTCATTTTACTTAGCTTCTGTGCAAATTAATTAAGGCAGGGCTGTGATACAAAGCCAGGTCACTTATGTCTCTTCTGTTCCTCAGGTTAAGGTGTTCAAAGAATGAAGATTCTCAGTCCTGTAGCACAAATGTCCCCATCCCAAAACTCAGACACACAAGGGTCAGCCTCCATTTTCTCCCCTATAGATACAGTTTCATGGTTATTTCTTGTTGTTTTACAAGCTTAGCCTTCTTTGTTTATAGGTGGTTTAGAGCTCTTGATATTTTTCACACCCTGTAGGTAACACAAGGAGTAACAAATGATGGCTTGCATGTACCCAGAATCATGCTCTCTTAGACTGTAATACTGAACTCAGGAGCGCCTTGCCCACCTGTGCTCCCCAGGCTTTTTATGTGCAGCTAGTTCATCACAAAAATATGAGAAAGTTATCACACCTTATTTTTTCATCTATGATGGAAAAATAAGATAAACCATTTAAAAAAAAATAACGCTTACAAAGGGTTTATAGCTAATTAGGGGAGGCAAGGGCAGCAGGCAGAGGACTTGCATACAGTATTTTGCAAGACCTTAAAAAAATAAAAGGGGAATGTGTGGGAATAGAGGAAACAGAACCTGTACAGGGGTTTACTAAGCGGTTCTTTGAAACTGCTTTTGACAAAATGAATGACAGTTTTGAAAAGCCCATTTTTAAAGATTTTAATGCTACATCAAACATGTCTTGTTAGATCACATCACAACTGAGGCAGGCTAAAGGGATATGTCGTGGAGAGAAAGATGTCAGCCCAGAATTTGTGTACATAAATACACACACATACAGGCTCTAATCCCACATTGTTTCTTTCCCATATGAATAACCATGATTCACACAAGCCACCCTGAAAAAAAAAATTACAGTGCCCACTTAATCTTAACGTAAATGCAGATGAGTTATAGAAATGAGCTTACTAATTGCTCATAGTGCATTTAAGAATATATTTTGTTCATTTTCTCAATACAAATGTTTTCCAGATTATACCAAACACAAGCATGTAAATAGTAATGAGCTCAAGTAGATGTTAGACATCTCAGCTCCAGCATATTTCCAGGCTAAAGAAAGAGAGACAAGGTACAGTAACTGTTCCAAATGCCTCTGTTCACCCTTTAGCTGGAAAAAGCGAGACCAAAATAATGTTATTTCTCTTCTCATCACCTAGCAACACTCTTCTTGCTATGAGAACATAACCAGCTATGAGGAGAAGGACATTAGAGGGCAGAATGACACTCTCTGTCCCAGACAGTCCAAAACATACTGTAAGGTGACAGACACTGAGCCACACAATTAGCCTAATAGCAGTTTTCAGAGGATTGCAGCCTGTCATCTCTGCAGCCATGCTGTGCAGAGTTCCTCCAACCAAACTACCTTAATGCCTTATGACAGCTCTATAGCAATAAATCTTGTTCCTAAAAATAAACTAGACATAACGTATCTTCCATGCTCTGCAAGTATGAATAATATTCAGAAGCTTCCAAACTGTTGTTCCTAGAGATTCATTCACATTGTCATACAAGCTGCCAAAAGGAAGGCTTACAAAGCAGGAAGAAATTGGAGATCACTGGGTTGTCTTTCTGCTGTCAAACGTTAAAAAGTCATTCTTGCATTTTTTTGTTGTTGATATAAAGGTATTTGGTATAAGCTAATTTCAGCAACAAGAAATAAACAGCAAAAACACAGCTAGCCACTTTAGCAATGATTCACTAAAATGCAATGTAGCCCTTTTGGATTGTGATTTGTGACTATACAAAAATAGCAGTTAGGCTGAAGACATTTAGGAAGACAGCAATGTTAGACGTGGACTTCAAACTTACATGTCTGAAATCTACCTTTAATTTCACTAAAGGTTAAAAATCACACTTTTAATGGAAAACTTTCTAACAATTGTGTAGCAGGCATATCAATATATTTACTGTGTGTATTTCTTTGTCTTCTTAATGTATAGATGGTATGTAGTGAGCCTCAGAACATACACTAGGATTCACTAAAATGTAGTGTTGTTTTTGTAGTTACCAGGGGAGAGGGAAGCACTTTTTTTTCCAGTTCCCTGAGGTATTAGTACTATGAAAGTGGCATCAAGCTTCTGCAGTAAGGTTCCCTACCTCTCGCAGTAGGTTAACTGACTAAATACAAAACTCCTTTCTTAACACCTGCTTGGGAGATGAATTCCTGTGCTCACTTCCTATGGTATTTTAGTAAAGTCAAAACTAAAAGATGAGGAAAATTAAAAAAAAACAAAACCCAAACAAACACCAAAACAAACAAACAAAACAACAAACAAGAAAAAACCAAACATTTAATCTCAGGGTATTCTGTAATTTGCGTACTTTTGTTCACTATTTTCACTTCAAGCAGTCTGTACAACATCATGCAATCTATGGATCTCTTTTTTTCTCATTCCAGACTCTTGTAGAAGGAAAACTGGTGTTACTGCCCTCAGCAGCTCAATGATATTTGATCTAAACTTTGGAGTACTGCATCCTTGGGACAGGATAATTGCACTTCAGAAGATAGACACAGATACTACAGCTCTTCTTCCCTGTAACAATGGGGTTAGTTCTTAGGCATACAGGAGTTAAAAGTGGTGGCTGCTGCCCCATGGTTAATGAGGAAGAGAAAGGAAACCTCAGCATCCCACCTGCAAGCTGAAAACCATAGGAATGTGTTACCTTGGAAGAACTCTAATCTCCTGCTTACAGAAGGTAAGCTCCTGTTCAGACCCAATATCCTATCCAAATGAAAGGCAAACACCTCGCTCATGTCCAGGGGTCTTTTGACGATGCCGCAGTGACCCTGATTACAAGCAGTTCCTGTGGTGCTGTGACCTCTCGTAAACACTACCAGGACTGCTTTGTGAGAAGGTACTTCTTGGATGCTCTGTATCTGAGAATCTGCCAGCATGCGCATGTTTAGGATGTCATCTTTGGTCAGCCATGAGGGAGAGCTCTCGCTGTAAATCCTGATGTTGCTTTCCTCAGGCTGGGGCTGTGCCTTTATAACTCCAGAGATCCCTTCAGGTCTCCAGTGACTCTTCCCCCTGATTGCCATTGCTTTATGCCGGTGTTCATCCAGCTGGTGCTTTTTTGCCTTCAGAGCGACTGCTGCTCCTGTTGTGTCCATGGCATGCATGGCCCTCCCTGGTTGTTGGGCAAAGGCATCTTCCTGACCGGTAAAAGTGGCTTTTGGAAAGTGCTGCCCATAGGACAAAGGGGTTGTATGCTTCTTCCTGCGCTTTGGCTTCACTGTGCCTCTGATATTGGCAGGTTTGCTGCGCTTGGACCGCAGGGTGATATAAACTACATTGGGTGGCAGCAAGGTCCCATTGCTACCAAGCTGGGGCTCCTGGAAGCTGGGTGGTGACAGGGTGCCATCCAGTGGGATGCCCAGAAAAGGAGTTTGGGCTGCATCTTGGAGACTTCTAGAACTGATCTTTTGGTGTCCTCCTTTGTGCTGGGGTAAAACATGACCCACTTGGCTGATGAGGAATCCCAGGTAGATCACACACACAATGCCCACTAGCAGATTCCTCCTTGTCCTTGGGCGCCTGCAAGTCCAGAGCTTCAGCACCCGTGGTGGGCACAGGCAGCAAATAAGTAAGTTTTTGATTTTACTTGGCTGATCAAAGGTGGTCATTTCTCTAATGAATCCACATGATGAAAACAGGATAAAGTCTTCTGTACGTTCCAGCCAGGATGATGATGCATGATTTCCCTTCCGTGATTTCTATTTTTCCTTTCCCAAATAGCTTCCAGCATGGGTGATGGACAGAGGCTGCTGATATGCCTGGGAATGTGTTTAGTACTAGGGATGCTGACACTCCACCTTCCCAAGCTGTTAAATTCTTATCAGCCACCACAGAGGAAGCAATTGGCTTCAGAGAATGAATGGAGCCAGCTACGTAAGCAAAGTTTACTGTCTTGTAGTCTAAAAGATCTGAAGTATCTCCTTTGCAAACTGCAAAAAGAAAATAGTAATGTTTCATTTCATTGCTCACATATGGCATCTGTGATTCTATATTTTTAAGAGATAGTTCTAGAAATTTGAGATTCTAGTGACATCTAGAAATTTGTCAGGTTACATCTCTCACTTTCTCATTACAGTATAAACTAAAAACCAAAATAATGAAATACAGGCTCAGTTTGCAAACTTAGCTGTATTCCAGCATTAATAGAAAAACTTGTCAAATCCAGATTATTACTGTCTTTTTCTTATGAGACAAAGTCTTCACTAAACCTCATGTTATGAAAATGCTGTAAATTATACAATATTAACCACCAGACGCTGTAATAGTTAAATATGCACATATTCACTAACAGAAAAACATACTAGCAGTGCCAAATTTCCCTAGTTGAATATGAATTAGTTCATATAATTCATAAACACATATTAAGTATGAAAAGATGGTTAGTTCACTTTTGTGAAGCCATAAATAAGATCTAGCTACAGTTTTTCAAACAAAATGTCAGTGGTTTATAAATCCTTTCAAAGAAACAAAGACAAAATAAATACATGTTGTGTAAATATGTTGCTAGAAAAATATAAAATCTCTTACCTATTCAGCTTGAGGCATCCTTTGTCCTGGTAAACTCCTTAGGTTAGTAAAGGTAACTTAGTAAAAACTGACATTCTCAAAGTGTTCTAGCACATATTTCAGCTTAAGTATGGATCACATTTAGGTATTTCATTGCAAGCCAAATACTGTTTGGAAGCTAACTGTACTGAGGGGTGGTTTGCATGTGAACTGCCATAAACTTACATGAACCACACACTATATAATAAAAAAAAAGGCACAAGCAAAAAAAACAAAAAACAACACCCAACCAAAAAATCCCCCAACAACCCAGCAACTTCTATTTTAAATACTGTAATGAAAAGTCCTGAGAAGTATGTGCCTTCCAAGAGTGCATTCCATCCATTTCTAACTCCTGAGGGCCCTCTAGTGCACTTCATGCAAATGTACTGAAGAAATTTCCATTTTCCACATTTGGGACTTTTTTTTTAGTTTAAAATAACCCCTCCACCACTGAATTTTAGAACTTTTGGGAATCATATGTTCTTGTGATGAGAAGTGAAAAAGACAGTGGCTTTTAAAATGCTACTAGCGTGCTATTAAACAGCTCAGGAGTGTTTTCTATTTGTGCTTTCCAAAATGAGGCAGATGGAAAAGTTGAGGCAGAGAAGTTAAGGGCTTGTGCAGAGTTAAGCAGTGAGACACTGGCAGAGCTCTGACTTCTGACTGCCTGCCTAGTCAAAGTACAAAAAAAAGATATGTATATGTTCACTGTAATTCAAGCTAATGGAGATACTCTTTCTTTGTAATTAAAGGGGAATAGACAGTTAAGGGATTGGTTTGTTTCACATGAGTCCAATCTGAATTTTTACAACTTTGTAAGTGGATTTTTTTACTGGCCATTACTTTTTGTCTGTGTACTATGATTTCAGCATTTGTGCCTGCTACCAGGAAAAGAACCTTCATATTACCCACTTTTTCCAAATCTTTGAGTTCTTGAAGGAATAGGGATTCTTAAGAAACCTCTCTAGCCACACAAGTTCTTTTCTCTTTCTTTTAGTTCAAATTTGACTGAAGGGATGTATCCCAAACAAAGAAGATTAATTCAAAAACCTCCAGATAAGTGTATCAATAAAGTCAGTAACAATGTGGCTACTGCTGCTTAACCTTTTTCATACTTGAAAGAAGTTGCCAGAGATGAACATTGTTAGAACAGCCTTAGATGCTTTGTGGTCACTTTGAAAGATAAAAAGTCATTAGTGAGAGGTACCAGCTTTGCAACCCCTTTAACCAACAGACATTGTATATGCCTCACAGCAAGAATGGCCTCCTATATCCTGTTCAGTACCAGTGCAAACTGAGTATAAAACACCAGCAGAGTTATATGGCTAAAATCAGGGTAAATGAGGATAACTGGACATTGCATCCTGAGAGTAGAACTTCACCCATAGCACATATTTATTTACACATGAAGGCTTTTTGAAATGTCTAAGATAGGCTTCTCCCTTTAAGAGTAAATAATGCAATGAAAAAACCCCAAACAATGACACCTCCAGGATTGTGTTTTGATTTGCCATTGATTTCAACAGCAAATAATTCAGCATGAAGCTTTTACTCCACTATATTTTTTTCAAGTGTCTTTGGATTATTTGGGTGGATTTTACTTTATATTGCTAGTGGTACAGTTACTTGAGCTGGAAATGTATCACACTGCAACAGTGGTTTTCAAATGCCCAGTTCCTGTGTGTAGAGAGCAACGCAGCCTGTCCATTTCTATCACGCAGTGCCAAACAGTTTATTCCACTTAGTAAATGCTTTCTTTTGCTATGATATCTCTTAAATTAAAGTTCTGGAACCTATGTAATCTACAGCTCTTCAAAGATTATCTGGAGGAAGCTATAAAAGGGTATGGAGAATTGTTCTTCACTCATTTAATTTGTAGCCTTGAACCCAAAATGTGGTGTACCCACTGAAGTAGTGCTGACCACTGAGGTTTTTTTAAGGCTCTCTAAATATGATGATAGCAATAACATTTCCTTTATTTTTCATATTTGGAAGGGAGAACTCATTCTTTTAAATGTTGCATCATTACATTTGTAGGAATTCAATTGAATGGGATTCAATATCTTGTTAATTTAGCAGATATTTGCCTCTAATTTTGGATCTTTAAAGGATAACACATCACGGGTTTTGGTGGGTTTTTTTTTTTAATTTCAGCTCTTCTGGTGTACAGCACCAGTGCCCTGCTGGATTAGATAAGGACAATGTTTATTGTGCAGGTGGGTAGTATTCATCTTTCTGGAATTATTACTAACCCAAAGCTGCGGGTAGGCACTAAAGGGCATTACTGAACTGGAGGAGCACTTCCTCTGCAGTTATAAAATATTCAGGACCAATTATTTGAAAGAGTAGATTGAACAATGCTAGTTGTCTGATCAAACTCTGGCCTAGGTTATTGCACTTAACCTACCTGTGTTTAACCTGTAATGTCAATTACATTCTGCTTTTATTTCTTGCTCTAAACTCTGTGGTATTGCCCTTTGTATAGGAAATACTGTACCTGGCAAACTAAAGATAAACAGGGAGAGAGCCATTTGTAACAAGACAGTGAGACAATATCATTATCAACACAAAAAGCGTAGCAGCTAGTATGTTTCTCTCCAAATTGTCAGATTGGGTGTCATTTTTTACAAGTATGGCTTTTGTATTTTAAAGCAATACTTCTCTTGTTTCTTCATCTAACCCTTACTTCCTGCTCCACTCACTCATTTCAGTCTTAAAAGAAATAGGATTTAAAGATGCTTATTTTTTTAGCTTTCCAGGATGTTTCAGTTTGATTCTTGCCACTGCAGTTATGACTGCATAAGTTGTTGCATCTCAGCAAAGAACAAAACAATGTGTGTGTTGGTCTGTAGAGCATTTTGAAAAAAAGAAAAAAAAAAAAAAAAAGACACTTGGTGTTTACCAAGAGTTAGCAAAAAATAAANTTTAAGGGGACACTTGGTATACTCATAGAAGGCTCTGAAATTTCAAATATGAATGTTGCCATTTTCCTTTTTTTGCAACCACAGTGCATTCTCAGGGACTTCCTTTTCCCATATACTTTTCATTTCACACAATGTATGATTCCAATAAAAGCAAACAGCACAGATGAATGGACCAGAATCTGTCAGTTCAAGGTATTTCATTCATACTTGCAGTGTCATTTCAACAGTTGTGCTAATGAGAAAGACAACGCTCCAAAGCCAGCGTGATCTCAAGAAATACCGAAGAATAGATTAAATAGTGAGGAATAAGCGAGTATCAGTTCAAATGAGACAGAGACAGTAATTAGAAGCAAGTGGGAGTAATTGCAGAAATATTTGGAGCACCTCTTCTATGAGGACAGGCTGAGGGAGCTGGGGTTGTTCAGCCTGGAGAAAAGAAGGCTTTGGGAAGACCTAATAGCAACCTTCCAGTACGTGAAGGACAGTTGCAAGGGTGTAGTTTTAGGCTAGACTACTTATTGTGTATGCTCTTGCTTTCTATGTGCAGGCAGTTCAATGTAGAAGATTAACATTTTCCTTATTTTATTTTTTTTCCTGAATAAAATAGTGTAAGACATAAACACATGTCGCCTTTAGAGTAAAAGGCACTTCTTTTTTCTACGCTAAGTTTGAGATTATCATATGGAATGTTGTTCCCCTCGGATGTACTACAGCTTAACCTTTTCCATAGAGACTGCTGTTCATCTCTCTAAATGTCACACTGACAGACATTTATGTTAAAATAATTGATAAATGGTGCACTCCTTTCTTTATGGAGTCCGTGAGACTGAGATCTTACTCTCCAGAGAAAAAAAAAAAAAAAAGTAATGTGCTCATTATGGATAACAGATTTGATTTGCAAAATATGAAGCATTACTTTAGAAGGCTTGTGCTGTGTTTGTAACGAGATGGATTTGGGCTGCCATCTGGAAACTGTACTCCAAGAGAACAGAGAGAAATGTTTGCTCCGTGACTAAACATGCTGACTAGCAGGCTGGGCTCTGACTGCCCTGCGTCAAATCCTTACAGGGAAATCTGCAAAAATCTCTTCTCGACATCGTGCGTAAGATTTTTTTCCTATTTGGTTCTGGTTGCCGAACAACGCGGGGACTTCTCACAGTAAAAGGTGGTCGGGTTTTCGTGCTTAGGTGAGAAAAATCTGCCGTGTGCCGGCTGCGCAGCCGGGCTGCCCTGACCCGGCAGGGAGCTCGCCCACTTCGCTGGGGGGCACCAGGGAGCAGGGGTCCCGCTGGCTGCGCTGCGTCAGCGCGGGCGGGGCGGGGCGACCTCGGCAGTCGGAGCTCCCTCCCACCGGTGTGGAGAGCCCTGGAGAGCCCTCTGCTCGTTTCACTGCCCTCACCAGGCCTCTCAAAAGTGCTCATCTTAGGGAAGTGAAGAAACGTTCCTAGAGCAGCCAGTCAGGGGGTGCAGTGTCACCGGGGGATGTTGCTCTGAGCTACCTTGGGACTGATAGGGGTCTCCTAAAACAGAGACGAGAACATCCACCCTTAATGGCAAATAAGTGAAACATGCAAATAAGTAGGCAATGTGATGTACAGCCTCTAAAAGAACCCATTCAGTTTACAGAAACCATTTCTTTCAGATCTTGACTACGGCTTGGGTCTTCCTTGAGTTGAAAGCTTTCAGAGCACAACCTTCCAGTGAGGTAAACCAGTGATGTTAGGAGGGTAAGGGCAATGTGTACCAACAAAATTCCAATATATTTCCTATGCAGCTTGGGAATCCCAAAATTCCCTTCAGTGAGGGCTACTTATTGGGGGGGGGGAAAACAACCTTCAGTAACTACAACAATTCCAGTTGTCTCTGCTTCAGTTTGACATACAACCACTATGTTCTAATATCTTAGCAGCTTCAGTGCTTCTGGTTTGGTGGCTATAAACCTTTGAAGGCACATATGCTGCAAGTCCATCTGACAATAACAGGGTCCTAGAGAAGAGAAGAGGCTTTTNCGGGCTGCCCTGACCCGGCAGGGAGCTCGCGCACTTCGCTGGGGGGCACCAGGGAGCAGGGGCCGGGTTCCTGCCCTCCCGAGGTGCCCGACCCCCTCGGCAGGTGCCTGTGCCACCCCTTCCCCCCGGTAGCAGCCCTGGCTTTGAGCCGTGTCTGTGTGTCCCGGACACACGCTGCCGAACCCGGGGTCCTTTCCTTCCACCGCAGCCCTGGTGAAACGCGGGGGGGCAGGAGGCCGGGCGCGGCTGGGGGCGGGGCAGGGGGCGGCNCAGAGACGAGAACATCCACCCTTAATGGCAAATAAGTGAAACATGCAAATAAGTAGGCAATGTGATGTACAGCCTCTAAAAGAACCCATTCAGTTTACAGAAACCATTTCTTTCAGATCTTGACTACGGCTTGGGTCTTCCTTGAGTTGAAAGCTTTCAGAGCACAACCTTCCAGTGAGGTAAACCAGTGATGTTAGGAGGGTAAGGGCAATGTGTACCAACAAAATTCCAATATATTTCCTATGCAGCTTGGGAATCCCAAAATTCCCTTCAGTGAGGGCTACTTATTGGGGGGGGGGGAAAACAACCTTCAGTAACTACAACAATTCCAGTTGTCTCTGCTTCAGTTTGACATACAACCACTATGTTCTAATATCTTAGCAGCTTCAGTGCTTCTGGTTTGGTGGCTATAAACCTTTGAAGGCACATATGCTGCAAGTCCATCTGACAATAACAGGGTCCTAGAGAAGAGAAGAGGCTTTTAGTGAACTCTGAAGCTCTTTAATGTGCAAAGTACGTGCAAGCATGTCTAAAAAGTAGAGTCAATTTAAATGAGCTATGCCAGTTCATTATTTGCTCTTGACATTGGACCATACAATCGTAGAATAATTTAGTGTGGAAGGGAGACCTGGAAGTTGCCTAGTTCAACTACCTTCTTAAAGCAGTGCTATCATCCAAATTAGAGCAGGTTGCTCCTGGGCTTGTGTAGCTGAGCCTTCTCTTGAAGACTTTAAATTTGAGTTGAAAGTTGGGTCCGAAATTTAGCCAAATTTGGAGCAAAGTGCCCCAAACATGAGCATACTCTTCTTTGTTTAATTGGAAGTTGTTTCCTTTCTGGTTTTGCTGGTATCTGCAGCACACAGATTTTCTCTTAGCAGATAGAAAACTGAAATGTTTTTAAAGTGGCATTTCTCTGTATGTTAACAAAATCAAAAAGGCTGATAAACCACTTTCAATTTGAAAGGTTCTTAGTATTTTACCTGCGTAATGACTTATTCATTTAAAGGCTAAAGTGCTGAGACCTGCATTTTTAGACATGCAGTGTAATCAGCGTTATTTCTTAACAGTGTAAAATTCTTGTGCGAACCCCATCTCTTGTCCTTTACTTGTCCACTAAATTAATTGAATATATTCACTCAGTGGTTAAGGTTGATGAAATGAAAATAGCTGATGTAAGCTGTTATCTATAGTAATCCATTCACAGCGTTTCTTAGTCTGTGAAGTCAGTCTTTGAAGAAATCCCAGCATTGTTATTTGCACTGTTCAGTGTCTACAGGTCCCAGTTTAAACATGTTTTATAAATAAGTCTTAAATATGGTGAAAACTTACTAGAGAAGTATATCTTCTAAGCAGGCAAGAAAGATAAGAAGGAGAAAAAGATTATAAGATACATAGAAATACCTATGCTGTTGTACATTGATGATGTATCTTCTAAATGTAATCTGTGTTTTTCTTAAGTACTTAAGTTAAAAATACACTCACATATTTCAGGGGGAGAAAAATACAGAAAATAAATGGGTATATTAGTTGTGGGATTGAACTTTTCAGCTGCGAATGCAAATAATTAATTTTATCTGATGCTGATGGTCCTGCTGAAGCTTTACATAAAAGCACGACCTCAGCAGATGCAGTTCTCAGTGTCCTAAGGACTCCAGAGAAAGTGGGTCTGGAGGGTAAAATAAAATGAAAGAGTGTGCAGCAGCTTAGCTATTCCTTTTGTTCAGAAAGTGTAGTAACAGCATCCCTTAGAGACTTGGCAAATTTCCACCATCCTATTTCAGCCTTTTTCCTCTAGGCAGTAGCTGGTTCACCTACACTGGGAAATGTCAAACTGCATTAGGATGTCATTTATTTCAGTATAAATAGCAGTACTTCAACAACAGGAGTGCATGCATGTCTCTGTAAATAACACCCATATATACTCACAGCATATCCTGTCACCATCTGAAGTTAAATTTCCAAGCAATTTTCATAAATGTAGTGTTTTAAGTTTGATGTTGACTATGCATACAAAGATCATGTTATGGTAGTTGTCCTCAGAGCCACCTTTTCTGTCGAAGTTATAGTCTATATCACAAGTATATATGTTACTTCTGTTGAGTGTCACCTCAAGATGAATCTCACTCTCAAAAAGAAAGAAAAAACCAAGACATTACGGGATTAAAATAAATCTCTGCATTACTGTAGTTCATAGAATCATAGAATTTTAGTGGTTGGAAGAGGCCTCTGGAGATCATTGAGTCCAGCCCCCCTGCCAAAGCAGGATCACCTAGGGCAGACCACACAGGAAGACGTCCAGGCACATTATGTGGAATGAATGAAGAAACTTTAGAGGCAGCTTCTCCCTTTGTTCCCTGCGGAAAAAAAAATGAACCTTTATTCACATTTTGTATCAGCTAGAGCAATCCTTGTGGTTAACTTATGATCCTGTAGTGACCTTGCTGTGGCATCTATAGAATCTCTGCACCTGTTCCAGGCTTATAGGCAGCGGGGCTGCAAATTGCTATAGCTTCTTCCAATTAAGATTTTGTCTAACACCTGCTTTTTTACACACCCCAGTGTGACACCCCCCACCCCCACATCCCTACCCCCACTTTGATTACAGTAATAAGGAATATTCTGATAAAGCACCTTTCTAAAGTGTCAGGGCTTCCCGTAGATTTTGCAGATTCAAGTCCTCATAATCTTT